>JAKCPI010011599.1:0-17196 GCA_023213315.1 Euborellia annulipes | reverse complement strand
AAATAATTTAAACAGACCTGATGAAGAAATCAAGAAAATTAAAAAAAAATAAAAAAAACACACACACAGACACACTGACACGTGCAGGGTTAGTAAACATTAGTGCGAAGAAAGAGTGGAGAGGATGAGATGAGCATGATGATTGTCATGAGGGGATGAATGGATAAGGGATGGTAGGGACAGGGGTAGGGGCAGGGGTAGGTGGCAACGGACCAATCGCATGTCGCGAAGGGGGGCGGGAACCCCTCTATACTTGAGTGTTGCAGTCACCCCGATGAACAGGTGCCAGAGGAGCCAAGTTCACGATTGTCGGTCCTCCCCTGTGGACATCTCTCTCTCTCTCTCTCTCTCTCTTTTACGCACTCCACTGGAGATTTCTTCTTCGACAACTCATCTCTTGACTGGTAACTTGCAACGAATTTATGTGATTTCACATCAAATTTTATATTTTTGACATTTTGCCTGTTTGTTTACAAAATTGGCTTAAACCTTTGGGGTTTAATTGTTCTCAAAGAATACGAAATATGCAAATTAAAGGACAAATTAACAAATATATTGTATATGGACCCTGTTACGCATTAGTGTGTCAAGCGCCAAAAAAAAAAATTAAAAATTGAGTTAAACACGGAATATTGTTTCAAATGCTATAATTAATAGTATTTTTTTATATGAAACATGTCCTAAAAAAATTAATCTTTAATGTTACTTGCACAATTGACAAAAAAATTATATATAATCCAATGAAAACAAAAAAACTTTAATGTTAATTTTTTCAAATCTAGGTAGCTGGCGTTTGACACACTAATGCGTAACAGGGTCCATATATAGAAATGTTCAGCTTTTGGAGCTTTACAAAACAGTCTAATTAAAATTGTGCTATCTCAAAACAGTCTTTTTTTACGCCATTAAATTTTTTCTAGATATTTGAGAAATCACAGGAATTTATTAGGGTTTAGTGTTTTTCAATCTAACACTTTGCGCGAATTTGTCAAAAAAGGATTAGTATTAGAATGGAATCACTTCTGATGATGACAACGTATCAAGTGTTAATTTTTAATTAATAAAACCTTTGAAACAGATAACCTAGTGTTTAATTTGTATATTCAATTTTAATTTACAAAATGTTTCAACGAGAGCCAACGGTCGAAAGTTTAAATCTTAAAAAAAACTAAAATAGTACTAGAGACAAAAAAGTTATGAGGGAAATTTTTTGGTTTTTTGGCTCTCCTGAAAAGTAGCATTTCGTCCCTTAATTTCCAAGTATCGAAGGGTGAAATAAAGACCATATTAAGCCTTTATTTAAAATAGTTCATTATCTTTAACGAATAAATCTCTCTCTCTCTTCATATAAATGGCAAAATGGGGAAAAAATATCTTTGCCAGGCCATTTAGGATTTTACTTTTAATATCAATTATTACATAATTACTTATGGCTACTGGGAGTCGGGACGTTTCATACGAAAATTAAAATTTAATATAAGCTTATAAGATGATTTAATTTCAACTTTTCCTTTGTAGCGCATCAATTCCAAAAACTACTTGATGCATTTTCGCACACAAATGATGGCTATCCGTTAAAACCTTATAAGAAAATCTCTTAAGTAAATGAAAACTAAAAACAAAATCTGGTGTGATCGCACAGCACACTTACCTTCGGTAATCCAAAGTTGTGTTCTGTTCTTGTCACACCAGATTTTTTGTATCGACATGTATTTAGTTTCCGCCGATATATTAAAACGGATAAAAAAAGATGTAAAATTTATAAACATGGAAAAATATTTATATTCTGTTACCATGGCAACCATTTCTCCTATCTTTCCTATGAAGTAAAAGAGTAAAGTGGTCTTCATAAGATCACAAGGGCAAAAAATGAGAAAATACATTTTAAAGAGCATCTAAAAAAATAATTGATTTATGAATTTTTAAAAATGGTTGGAGCGAATTTTTAGAAAAAAGTGAAAAAGTGCATCAATAAAGTGCTAGTACTCTGGCCTATTTTGTTCAAAAGCTTCGTGTCAGGTCCCTGGGGGCTAACCTACTTAAATATAAAATTTCAACCTCCTAACATAATTCGTTCTTGAGATATTTTGTTCTCAGACAGACCATGTCGCGAAAACCACTTTTTCGGGCTCAAGGGACCTCAAAACGTGAAGATCCATCAAAATCTCGACATCGAATTTTTGACATGAATCCAAAACTTTCTTTTTCTATATATTAACATATATAGAGGTAAGAGAAAGTAACAAGGCGATATGTAAAATATTATTTTATCAACCAATTCTTGAAAGTTTAATATGAAATTTGCAAATTGAACCAATTATTTTTTAGAAATTTTATATGCCGACGACTGATTGCAATACAAAGTTTCGATCATTCAATGTGGCCATCAACAGGCCTGGAATATATAAAAAAATTTATAACATAACACAATACATTATATTATAATTGCATTCTTTTTTTATTTTCTCTTACCTCTATATATGTTAATATATAGAGAGAGGAAGTATTGGATTCAAGTCAAAAATTCTGTCGAGATTTTGACGGATATACACGTTTTTAGGCCCACTTAATCCAAAAAAGTGGTTTTTGCGATATGGTCTGTCTGTGTATGTTTTAACAAAATATCTCAAGTACGGAAAAGTACGGAAAGAACTAGGAGGTTGAAATTTTATAATTAAGTTAGGCACCCCCATGGGAGGTGACACGAAGCTTTTAATCAAAATCGACCAAAGAGTACTAGTACGTTACTGATGTAATTTTTCAGTTTTTTTAGATTTTCTCAAAATTCGCTTTAACGATTTTTTTTTTTTTATTCACAAATCAACTATTTTTTAGATGCTCTTTAAAATCTATATTCTCATAATCTTCTGAAGACCACTTTACTCTTGTACTCCATAGAAAAGATAGGAGAAATGGATGACATGGTAACAAAATATCAATATTTTCCCATACTTATAAATTTTACATCTTGATTTCAAATGTACCGTACTATCGGAGCCTAAATACATGTCAACATAAAAAATCTGCTGTGACAGCACGGTGCACAACTTTCTCTTACCGTAGGGTAAAAGTTGTGTGCTGTGCGTCAGTCAAACCAGATTTTTTTTTAAATTACAAAATTAATTTTAATACGTAATTTATAAGCAACACAAGTCAGCATTTCTAATATTAATCACCAATGTATTATTTTATTTATTTAATGTATACATTGAATTTAAAATATTCCATCGAGAGAGAGAGAGAGAGATATTCACTTGATATATAATACATAGGTTTTTTTGTTATTTTCATTTCCTAATCTATTCAATTAGAGATCTCAATTTGATCACCCTTAATATATAAAATAAATACATTTCATTTGGGATTCGCCTCTAACTTTTAGGATGCTTCGCACCTGATCAACACTTGTCTCTCTAGGGTTGATTAATTCCTTGCGGAGAGGTAAAGAAAAAGGTGCACCAGCCTCCTCCCTTCTCATATTACACGCAGGGCACTCACTGATTACCATGATTTTTTTCGAATCTACATAGATCTAGAATCTGCTGCACTTAATAGCAGCGAATCTTCAACTCTCCTCCGATACTTCTAGAGGTTCCGGTATCCACTCCCCCTGATCAAGCCAAGTTCCTCAATTTGAGTACTATCTGAAGAAATGACCCTAGACTGTCCTGAATAAGAGCGGGATTGGCGCTCGAAACGTCGACAGACAAATGTGTTGTTTTTTTTATTCTTTCCTTAGCTGACTCCATCCCATAAATTTACTTATTTAGGATGGAGCAAAGTTTCCAGATGATTGACAAACATTAACTGCCTCTGCATACTGTATTTTATTTTACCTCCTAAATAATCTCTATATCTAAATAAATTTTATTTTTTGTAAATTAAATCATAGAAGACAGATAAATTAGAAACTTGCTTTTAGTTCAACTAAAAGTTATTTAAACGTTGATCCACTAATGAAATAGTTCCAAGCTAAAAACGAACTAATTAAACATTTTAAACGTCAAATTTGTTAGAATTCTGAACTTATCAAGCAAGCACCTGAAGGGTTCAATAGAGAGAAAGTTCTTGGTGACGAATTAAAAAGATTAAGCAGAATTAAAATATCCCTATTACGAAAAACTTTTTGTTTCCTCTCTCTCCGTGGCTAAGAGGTCAATATTGATAACTTCTAAAGTCAAGGGGGGGTGGATTGTAGATTCCTTTCCAAGACAGACTAATTAAAATTAATTTAAATTATTTGCTTAAAATGGCAGGCCTATAAATAAATGGACTTGGAATAACGTGTTTCAGTTTTATTTAGAAAAGGCCCTCTTCAGTTCTTATGAGAATATTGGCAAATTCAATGAATACACCAGTGGTTCCCAACCTTTTTGACCCATCGCCCCTTTCTGAGGTTGACAACACCTATCGCCCTTTACATTTTCATTGTATGCCTAATTTTAATTTGAAGTAAAGTGTAAATAATAAAGCAGTTTTATTATTTTAAACAATTTTAGTCACTGTAGGCCTATATACAGGGCTGCAGACAGACTTGATAAAGCCCCGGGGCTTGGTAATACGCTCCCTCAAAAATCTGGTGTGACTGGCGCATAGCACACAACTTTCTCTTACCTTCGGTAATCGAAAGTTGTGTACTGTGCTTGTCACACCAGATTTTTTGTGTCGACATATATTTAGTTCCCGACAGTACGGAACATTTGAATTCAGATGTAAAATTTATAAGTATGGGAAAATATTTATATTTTGTTACCATGGCAACCATTTCTCCTATCTTTCCTATGAAATACAAGAGTAAAGTGGTCTTCAGAAGATTTTCAATCGCAAAATGAGAATATACATTTTAAAGAGCATCTAAAAAATAATTGATTTTTGAATTTTAAAAAAAAATCGTTGGAGCAAATTTTGAGAAAATCGAAAAAAACTGAAAAAGTACATCAGTAAAGTACTAGTACTCTTTGGCCGATTTTGATTAAAAGCTTATTTTCCCGGTCCCGGGAGGTGTTTAACTTAAATATAAAATTTCAACCTCCTAGCTCAATTCCTTCATGCTTAAAATTGAACACACACCCACACACCCACACACCCACCCACACACACACACACAGACAGACCATGTCGCGAAAAACCACTTTTTTGGATTCAGGGGACTCAAAACGTGAAGATCCATCAAAATCTCGACATCGAATTTTTGACATGAATCCAATACTTTCTCTCTATATATATATATACTAGTCGCAAGCTCGCCTTCGGCGGGCTTCCCCTCCAGCCCGGGGGCTGCGCCCCCTGGATTCCCTTTGCTCGCCTTCAGCGAGCAAGTTTATTTCCAATTTGGGATATTTCTTGTTGCAATGCAAGTGTTAAGAAAGGATCTTATATTCAAGCGAGGCGAGGGTACCGATTGGGAACAGCACAAAAGGGTCTGTTTATGACTGTTTAAAGGGTCAGTCACCTGCTTCCTCTCTTCGTTTTTCAACTGCTGCGTAGCCCCCACTCCCAGCCCATAGTCAGGTAGGAAGCTGGTTCACAGAGCATAAAGGACGCTCTCTAATTTCTAGCCAACTTGTTGATTTTGTGTTCCCATATTGAAGAAATTTGATTATAATTAATTTTCCAAAATATTTAAGAGATTCAGATTATTACTACGTTACTCCCAGAGCCATGTACTATAGGGTGTACTTAATTTCAAATGAATTCATTGAAAATTGTGGATTTCTATAGAACATATACATACATATTTACATACATACATACATTTTTCCCATTTCATTTTTATATATATAGATTACATATATACATCGGTAAGAGAAAGTAAAAACAAAGTTTTTTTTTAGTATGTAAAAGGCTATTGTAGCCTTCATGCCAACACTTTTTTTACACAGTTTTTGACACAACTTTTGAAATAGTTATACATAGCCATACAATATTTATTTAAATAAAGTTATATAAAATTTTTTCAAAATTTCCTAAACAAAGAGTTACAAAGTTTTAATTTATCGAGGCCAGATCTGGACAAAGGATTTCGGGGGAATCCGGGGGTATGGAAAATTTTTTGAAAATTAGCCAGTGAAATCTGCGTTTTTAGCTATCCTGAGTCGTGAAAAAGTTCAAACTTGATTTGAGCTTAAAGGGCCCGGGCCCCCTGAGGAAAAAAAATTCAAGAAAATTATTTTTTTTTAATTGGAAATTTAAGATTTGAGCTAAAAGTGACAGTTTCAATTCTAGATTGGAATTATCTTCAGACTATTTTATTTTTTTTTATATTATTTTGTCCTATTCTATCCTGACCATCCTGTAAATAGGAGATTTTTCTCTTTGATTTTTAGTTTTTTAAATTTTAGTAAACTAATAATTTTTCTCCCTTTGGAATACTCATCGCCCCCAATCGCCCCCCAATCGCCCCCCAATCGCCCCCCGCTTATTTATCGCCCCCCCTGAAAAACGAAATCGCCCCCAGGTTGGGAACCACAGGGATGGGCAAGTTACTCGATTTTGAGTAACGAGATACAAAATACCAATTACTTCAGATTTTTGTAACGAAATACAAGATACCAATTATTCACGGGTTTGTGTAACGAGATACAAGATACCAATTACGTATTTCAAATACATTGAAAATACCAATTACAAACAAATTTTTCCTTGATTTTAAAATACTTTTTGGAGGGGTAATACTGGAACTAGAGCCCTGCACGGGTACGGGTTGGCCCATAGGCCCGTTACCCGCCCGGCCCGCGGGCTTTGGAGGCCATGAAAAAATTACGGGCGGATACGGGAGGGTAGCAAGTCTAAATAAACGGGTTCGGGCGGACGGGCATGCAAATGAAATTTTATTTAAAAATTACTAGACATTCGTTCATTCATTCACTAAATCTCGGGCGGGAATGGGCGGGTTTGAAAAATTCCGGGCGGGCCTGAAGAATGGTAAAAAATTACGGGCCGGGTACGGGCGGGAAGTCAAAAAAAAAATACGGACACGGACCGGTCTGGGCCAAAAAAATCGGCCCGTGCAGGGCTCTATCTGGAACCCTAAATAAATTTAGTTTAGGAAAGTGGCAGCTAAACTTATATTAGAAAATACCTTTGGAAAATCGAAAACAATAAAATTATTCATGACACTAAAAAAAATGTATTTATAAAAATATGAAAAGTTTTCAAAAAACCAAGTTTTCAAAAGTTTTGTCGGATAATCTGGAACTTGATAGAGAATGAATAAACCCGCAAATGAAAACAATCTTTCAACTGGGGCAGAAGAACAAAAGATTTAGTCGTTGAGAGCTGGTTGAAAGAAGAAGGCAAAAAAGTTTTTTAACGAAGAGTGAAAATTTGGCGGATTGATTGACTTCTCGTTACTGGTTTTTACTAAGATCCGGAGCAGAGAACCCACACCACGATTACATACAGTAATATTAAATAAATTAAAACGATTTCAGCTCCCTTTGCAAGACTTTTTACACTGCGGCAAATTAAAAAAAAAAAAGTATTTGGTATCTCGAATTTCAGATACCAATTACTAAAAAAATGTAACGAAATACAAGATAGCAATTACTTTGCCAATTCTGTAACGAGTTACAAGATACCAATTAATATTGTATTTGGTATCTTGTATTTCAAATACATGTAACTGATTAACGCCCATCCCTGTCTATACTATATATATAAAAGACGAAAGTGTGTGTGTTACACTCCGTTCTCAGCAGCCATTAGGCGTAGAGACATGAGCGATGGCTCATTTTGATCCTTGAGGGGTGAGGATGTTGCAGAAAAGACGAGGGTCTGCCGCAGGCGAGCCCGAGTTGGAGGGAGTCCAGGGGGCGTAACCCCCCTGGCCAGCCGGAGCAGCCGCGAAGTGGCTGCGGCCAGCTGGTGTTAATATATAACACTCTCTCTACAATCTCATAAGAACTCAAGATGGCATCTATATATATATATCAATAATAGCGGAGTGTCCGTCTGTCCGTCCGTCGGTCTGTCACGCTCTGTTTGACCAACATTCCGTTGGAATTTTGAAATGTAATTTTGCAGGCTTCTAGAGGACGTTATGGAGAGGACAGGAAAAAAATACTTGTGTCCCGAAATTCGCTATAACTTTTTGAATTATTAATTGCTAAAATTACGATTTCTCCCATAGAATGTATAGAGAAATATTTATGTATTCTCTGCATTTATGTATTCTAAGAATGTAAACAAATCCTCAAGCAGGCACTGGATTGGAATACGAAGCAATATTGTCATAATATTCCGCCACAGGCTGGCCCGAGCCAGCTGGAGGGGGCATGGGGGGGGACAGCTCTATGGGAAGAATGTTTATAAGTTTTTAGTTGTCTGATATGTGGCTAGATGGCAATACTAGACTAGTTAAAAATTTATCCTGTAGAGTTCGTTCCATTCGCCAACAATATAACATTTTTTCATGAGTTTAAATAAACAAATAAAAAAAAAACATTATAAATTTGAATATAATAAAATTGTAACGTGCCCTACTCAATTATACACCCGCAATTATTGCCCTTCGCATTCTATATGCTCTACGTGTTTTTAAAATGGGAAAGAAAGAAGTAAGTTCTTAATTATTTCATTATTTTTTTTTTTTTTTTTTAAATATGTGACCGTCCACAATGGGGTTTTTTAATTACCCCCTCCCAAAAAAAAAAAAAAAAAAACAGTGGGGAACCCTGAAAAATATTCGATTCATCAGAATCAATGTATTTTATATAAAAAATTTGAAAAAAAAAAAACAAGACTTTAAACTCATTTTTCTCAAAACTAATATATAATCGTAATCCAGTTTCGATGCATTGTCAAGGGATGCTTTACAAAATACTTGCCTGAAAAGATATGGGGTAAATTATTTTGTTTTCCTGCAAAAGAAACGCTTCTCCGCCAGTGTCTTCAAAATCTAGATCTAAACGAATTAATTTCATTTACTGCAAGACAGATTAATAACAGAGGATATAGGGTTTGCCAACGGCATTTCAATGACACCCAATTCCAAAATAATTTACAACTTAAGCTTCTCAAGCAAGTTATTCTTTCACCGATTTGTTGTTACACTGTGCAAGAAGAAAAAATACACGCAACATCCAAGCCAAACAATCTACTGGGAGTTAATTTTTTTTATTCGGTGAAACCTAATTTTCTAAACAAAATAATAAAAATTTTTTTGCCAATTTACTTGTAGATTTCTTGCACCCTTCAAATAAAGGAATAATTAAAGAGGAGAAAAATCTAGACTACATAGATGACAATGTCCAAGAAGAGGAAGAGGCAACACTGAAAACATCCACGCCCAGCCTTTGCAGATTAATTATAATTTTTTTACAATTTGCAATAAATTTTTTTAACACTAATTTCTCTTTTTTTTCATTTACTGTTCATTTTCAAATAATTGTTTTAATCTTTTTTTTTTATTTTATCATACCGATAAACATATATATTAATATCAAGGGCGGGGATAGAGGGGAGGGGGGGTAAAGGATTTAATTACCCCCCCGAGATTTGAAAAAAAAATACTCTTTTTCAAAAATAAATTTATTTTTAATGAAAAATTTTAAAAATTAACACTTAAAAATTTGATTTGTATTTATATTCTGGCAAACAAGTGCAGAATAAGCCTTTAAATTACCAGAAATGAAGAAAAAATTGCGTGCTGTGCGACCAGTCACACCAGATTACCCCCGTTTCCCCCGAGAAACACCTCTGGATCCGCCCTTGATTAATATACAGAAAATATTGAATAAAATATCAAAAATTCAATACGGATTAGACGAGATTTTTCCTATTGCAACTATCCTCCAGTATTTGAAACAAATTAAATTTTTGGTGAGCAGTTTTTTTTTTTTTTTTTTTTTTTTTTTTTTTATTTAAGGTCTTTTTTCGGCATCTAAGGCCATTTAGACCCCTTCCCTATTAAGTTCAAATGATTAGTAGCCAATTCAAATTAAATAAATTTTTCTCGCTTGGGACGGGACGCGAACTCGAGACCTTAGGCACGAGAAGCTAATGTCTTCTCTCTGAGCCACGGGTCTCCCGCGCAAAATAATAGGTCGACACGCGTATAGAGGGCGCTAAACTTATAAACAATTTTTAACCTGGAGCTGTCCCATCTTGATTGTATGATCTGTGGAGGGGGGTTCAGGGGGCAAGCCTGCAGAAGGTTGGCGGCGCGTCCTGTTATCTAATTAAACCCGAAGCGTTTTCTTGTATTGGGCTTTTCATTTGATAGAGTCTACCATGTTTGGCTGACATCTTCTCTTCCTACGTATTAATCTAATCTCATCAACATCGTTATAAAAACAGTAAATTTTGAAATTAATTATAATTTGAAAATTTAAAATTGAGATACTTTTGTAATTAGAACTTACCCCTTCTTGTTCATTCTTCTTCATTCTTTTTTCAACTTTATTTTTTCCTGGGCCTTTGCCGTGGAATTTATGTGAGAGATATCTGGAAGAAAAATCACATTAGTTGAAAAATATTTTTTCAAAGTCAGATGCTATATAGACTATTAATTGGTAATTTTATCGCTTAGGGCGAAAAATGAACCGAATTTTAAATTTAATTGCTTTAAAGGTACCCTAAGTGAAATTGGCTAAAAATTATTTGATTTACAAAAGATTGAAGAAAATGTTTTACCTAAAAGCTTCTTTAGCACTTAAAACATGACCGTCGTCATCTATATAATCAAGTTTAACATTTGGTTTAAAACCTTCTTTTTCTTTAAAGTCTGTAGTTGGACCGGAATAACGATCTCTTCTTCCGAATTTATTATCATCATCACCACTGGAAAAAAATATTTTATTATGATATTTAATAAATATATAGTTGGTATATAAATAGCTGGATTAAATTTGAAATTAAAACCATTTGGGTGAATATTCAATTAATAAATAACATAAGGCTAACAAATTATTATGGGAGTTTTTAATTAGAGACCATATTTTGTATTAATTATTTATTAAATATAAATACTGTACAATGTTTCGGCTGCTTATTCTGAAGTCGTTTTCAAGTACTGTGGACTAGCTCCGACTGAAGTGAACTAGCCTCTAAGGGACTGTTACGTGCGTTTTATATACAATAACGTCAGCGCCATCTACACTCATTCTTATGAAGTTAAACACAATCATCAAAGTAAGTGTTTACATAAAAAGCATGATGTTAACAATTTTTTGAATTTGATTTTTTGACATAGATGGCACAAAATATTATTATTAAATTATTCCAACAATATTGTAGTATATAAAATGCAAGTAACGGTCTCTTAGAGGTTAGTTCACTAGAGTCGCCGACCAACATAATACTTGAAAACAACTGCAGAATAAGCAGTCGAAACATTTTACAGTATTTATATTTTTAAGACTCGTGGCTAATCAAATAAGCTGCGGATTAGGAATCTAGAGTTGCTATACAACTGGGGGTTCAAATCCCACTTGCCGTGAAAATTTTCAAACATTGTCAATGTCTCCTCCGTCTCTCTGTAATTGGAGTTCTGTTGAGAGATGTAAAAGACATCTTTTGAGAAATGTAAAAAAAAAAAAAATGTAGTCTATAATTAAAAGCTCCCATATTAATAATAATAATAATACAAACCATAAAAGATTTAATAAACACATTCGTGATAAATATAAGCTAACAGTTGCAATGGTAGAATCCATTTAGCGCTTATTTATATATTCTTTGTATATTAACTTATTATTATTTTTCTTAATCTCTTAATTAATTGCAATCACCTTTTTATCGTGCCAACGGATATTTTATTGGAATCAGCATTTAACTAAAAACAAACTCATATTTTTATTTTTTATTATTTAATTTTCGTTAATTAATAATTTGCTATCGAGGTTGACTCTATGACAGCCGTGTAACGACTAAGTCACAGCCCGTCTCGACATATATTTATAACCTCGGATCAAGCCCCTCCCCCCTCAGCTCCGTTCAACACAGCGGTCAAGCGCCAACTAGTGGTCAACTCGCCAAGCACCCTTTTATATGGCGACTAGGCTCGGCCTCCGGCTCGCTTGTGATTGGCTGAGCCAAGAGTCCCATTGCCATCTATACTAATGAGATTTATTATGACTTTTTGACTTTTTCTCTTATAAATATTCCCCCCAGATTATTATCAATCGATTCTGCATTGTTTATACCTCTAATGAACGCCAATAGCCACTACAAACAACAAATATTAAGTCAGCTCTCCTTGACATAAGAAGCGAGGCGATTCCCGCCTTTTTACGTCCTATCTCTCTCTCGCTCTCTCTCATTGGATCTATGAGCCCTACTATTATCCTTCTCTCCTGCCACCCGCTATACGTCCCGGCCCTTGCGGTAATATATTCTTCATCTACTTTTTATTCCGCGTCCGCCGATATATTGTGATCATAAATGGCATCACGCCTTCAAGCCATATTCGCCTCTCAAACTACGTTCAACTACCGATTCCAAGAAAACGTCATTTCACAGCCTCTCTTGAGATGTATCCCGTGCCGTGTAATGTTAAATAATTGTCGGACCAATCTGCTTTCAAACAAGCCCCCTACCGTCGATATCCATCAACACAATTATTTCCTGCACCCTCTGAAAATTAGGTTGGCTTCTCTCAAGCTGCGAAAATGACCAGTTTTTCCTCTTTTTGGGTCACTTCCCAATCAGCTGCATCCCCACCCATGAGATTTCCTCAAAGTATTTTTCAAGCCCGTTCCAATGCGCCATCTCCGAAGCCGATCCCCCCAAGGGTTTAGACGCTGTCGTCTCCCAAAGTCGTTTTATTGAAAACAGGCAACACGAGCCAATATAGCGAGTTCCTTCCCGCCTTCTTTTGCTCTGTGCGCAGGCTTTCTCTTTCAGGCCTATAGCATACAAATATAGCCTGGCTGCACGCCTGCCGGACAGACCCGACCGGGGCATTTCTACGCACTCTCTGTGTCGAATTTTTTTAAGTTTTTCGCCTTGCCACTCAGAAGAAGTTTATTTTTATACAATAAATTTTTACATCTCAATCAACGCCTTCGGTCCTTGTCCTCTCGTCCGGGCCTGCTGGTGTGAGTGCCCGCACCCATCCTTCAACGACCGGGCTCTCCTCTCTCGTCCGTTCCTGCTGGTGTGAGTGCACGCACATATCCTTCAACCAACTGGCCTACCTCTCTCCTCCGAGCTTGCTGGTGTGAGTGCCCGCACCCATCCTTCAGTAACCTGGTGTGAGTATACGCACCCAGCCTTCCACAACCTGGTGTGAGTGCACGCACCCACCCTTCAACAACCTGGTGTGAGTTCCCGCACTCATCCTTCAACAACCTGGTGTGAGTGGCCGCACCCATCCATCAACAACCTGGTGTGAGTGCCCGCACCCAACCATCCACAACCTGGTGTGAGTGGCCGCACCCATCCATCAACAACCTGGCGTGAGTGCCCGCACCCAACCATCCACCACCTGGTGTGAGTGCCTGCACCCATCCTTCAACAACCTGGTGTGAGTGCACGCACCACCCTTCAGCAACCTGGCATACCTCTCTCCTCCGAGCTTGCTGGTGTGAGCGCCCGCACCCATCCTCGACAATTCGGGGCCCGCTCTCCTGGTTTTCCTGCCGGTCCAGCGACGCTTCCAGCAACCTTCATCCATCTCAACCAAGTAACCTCTACGTTTTTTTTTGCTTCCTCTCTATACAAAGCATTCCTTAAACAACTCCAATCTTTTCTTATATATTCTTAAGTCTCTTTTAGCATCGACTCGACTAATTTATTTTTTTAATTAATTTACTCTTTCTATAAATCTTTTTACCTTATTTTATTATTAAATTTCTTAAGCTTGACCCTTTAAAATTCATCTGTTGGCACTACTATATCATCTCAGTTGCAAAGTAGTTACTCCCTAGTTACACCTAAGCATCCTCAACGCGCTCTGGGAGCGAAGCAGCAGAGCGCGAAAATTCAAATTGTATCAAACAATAAAAAAATTTAATTCTGTCTTTCTGTTCAATAAATTGATGTTTCCACACACATGCTCTTTTATTTACTCTTTGAGCCATTAGCATGTTACATGGTGGAGGAGCTGGGATCAGTTAATTGCTAATTAATCAACAATTAATTGGTCCAATGGGGAACATCAATGATAGGTTAACGCCACCTCTTCAAGGCTTCAGCCTAAGATGTAATAGTTGTGCCAATGGACTTTGTTTAGTGACAGATGCACACACCATGCTAGCTTTTATTTTAAATTTCAATTTTTAATATTAAGTATCAAGATGATCTAGCGCAACAATTCATACTACATCCTGGAGTAAACAGATGTTAGTTATGTTAAAATTTTACTTGTGGGTTCCCATCAAACTTTAAAACAAAAATTTTTATCTTTTCTTACACCCTTTTCTTGCTATTTTTTTTTGAACATAAATACGCATCTTTCTGCGACACCTATATCGAGGCCCACCTTTCTCATGCCATCTATCATGCCTTTTACAGTCGGTAGTAGTGACTCCATGTTGAGTCTGTTGCTAGCGAGAATGGACCAACATACAGCAGACATGATAGCGAAACTAGATCAAAATAGTACGAAATTAGATCAAATGCATACCGAACTCTGTAATAAACTTGACCAAATCCCGGCGGAGCTGCGGGCAGAAAGGTTCAAACTTAAGAATGAATTTAAACAGGAATTGCAATTGGACTTGGCTAACCCCCAAGACAAGTTGAGTGAGGAATCTTATCGTCCCGGCGCAAGTGTCGCTGCCAGTGATATTCCCTATATCTCTCCACAGACGGATGTTATTAATAAAAAGTTAGCGTTGGCTCCAGTGGAGTTGATCGTGGATAGCGACGATTTAGAAATCCCAATTTCTCCCTGTCAGGTGATTCCGCCACCCATCCAGTTAAATAGTCACCTCGCACCTTCTTCTATCAGTGAGTTTGCGTCCAGTCAAACCCAACAGATCAAAAATGTTCAAGTGGCCTCAGTTAAAGGTAATGTGCCGTTTTCAGCAGAGAATGTCCACTTCGCCTCCATTGAAGCCATGGACTCTGACATGGGTGTCCTCCTTGAGCCACCATGCCTCCTTTCCTTGACGGTGCCTGAAACGGTGAACTTAACTCCCGCCTCCCACTTAGAAGAGCTGGAATCCCCCATGGAATCTGTCAGTCTTGTTCTAGAAACCGCTCTTATCTCTGTCCCTTCAGTTCAGTGCCGTCCACTCATTGACTGCACTCAGCCGCTCAAAAATCAGCCCATTGATGCAGGCCTGCCGCTCATTGTCCCGCAAGCCTGTACTATCTGTAAGGTATCCACTATCAAGTCTATCTTTTCCGCCTATTCGAACAGAAACCTTGCCTTTGAAAAGTTTTCATGGCAACCTGTCGTTGTTATGGTTCGACCCGGTTGCTATATAACCGACTCTTTCGTGTACTCTCAACATGGAAGACTGTCTTCGGTCCCTGCCACCCTCAAATTGTTTTCTTCTTCCAATCTGTTGACAGACATGCCCTCCCTGCTTAATAACAACGATTCTAGTGTAATAAATGCCCCCAAAAATAGGAAGTTCGAGTCTGAAACAGCCTCATTTGGCCCAATCGTCTCTCATCCGGGCGATAGAAATCTCTTAACTATTGTTTCTGGTGCGAAACAAGAACATCCCTCTGCCCTAGCCCTAAATAATTTATTTTATAATCACAGGGTGCGTTTTAAAGAAGCCTCCCCGTAGCTGCATCTACGTGAAACCTCCCTCGGACTTGACATTAACTCCCGGATTTGACCTCCCTACCTAATTTGTATCTAGGAAATTTTTTTATTAAATTTGTCGTCTCTCGAATAAGAAGTGTAGCCTCGTACAGAGGATCTGTTATCCAGTCTCCAGAAACCCCCGCCTCCTTTCTTAACAATTTCGTTTTTTATTTTGTATAGAATGTTACGCTGATCAAGTTCAAATCATGAACAAATTTTTTTCTGTATTTTGAAAGGAGAAGAAAGAGTCGTGTGTGTGTTCAGGGTCTTACCTCAAATCATTACTTAACGTAGCCTCTTAGTTATTCGAAAACTAATTTTCATACATATGATCTAACAGAGACCAAAAAGAAAGGAAATTCCTTGGAGTTGAAAAAGAAAAGTATATAAACAAAACCACTGGTAAAGTTTACCGCATACAAACTTTTTTAGTCTATTTAATTAATAATGTTAACAAATAAACATTATTACCTTTTAATATCGAAAAAATTCTCCCGCTAGAAAAAGAGAATTGTCTGCTGCAAATCAGGGAAAATAATTGAATTTAAATAAAATAAATTAAAGACTCGTCAATAAATTATCAAGAAATACAATTGAAATAAAATTATTTCTCCATGTTGCGAGTAAGACAATTGCTTCCATTGTAGAATCTTTATTTTTTTCTGATTTTTTTGATTGCACTCTATGAAGACCATTCATAAATCAACTCTAATTTCTAAGAAGGGGTTTACCAATAAATTGCGTATCCCCTTATCCTTTCAAAAAAAAATTTTTTTTAGCGTCAGAGGCTAATGCAATTTTACTTTAACAAAAAAAAAAAAAAAAAATTCAATTTTTATGTTAAAAATCATAAAGAAATGTATTTAAGCTTGTCTAATTCAAAAAAAAAAACTGACTATAAACAATGACTGTTTAAAGGGCAAACAAAAAAAAAAAAATATGGTAATTTTTTTACTAAAAAAAAAGAAAAATATTGTGTTTTATTTAGAAAAAGTTGCAAACATACTGATAAAAGGAATGCTTTGTAGTTGTAAAACCCCTTCCCCAGTGAAGTGTTGTGCACCAAGTGATAATTTTAAGGACAGCCCAAGAAGGCTCTGTCGTTTCAATTGTTAAGTTTTTTTATTAGTCATGTGTTATGATTTTATTTATTTCTTCCAAATCATTTTTAATGATTGTCAGGGTTAAGAAGGAACCCTAGCAAAAAAATTGCCTTCTTGCTAAAATTTTTATATATATATTCAATTTCTGGGAAACCAAAAGCTTGTGCCCCAGGTGCCGTAAATCTAAGATAATGGAAACCCACCCAAAATTTCTATTCGAAAAAAAAAGGAAAAATGTCCTTACAATCAAGAATCTAAAATAAAAAAACTAATTGAACATTTGTTGATGTTAGAAAGAGTTTATTTTATTATGTAGTTTGGAATAATTGGTATACTCTAGTGTATGAAGTGGAATTAATTATTGTGCGTTGTGAATATTTAAAT
>JAKCPI010011598.1:0-57902 GCA_023213315.1 Euborellia annulipes | reverse complement strand
TAAAAGCTAATTTTTAATATGTTATTAATCACTATCACAATACGTATAAAATACAATTTTGAAGCAGATCTGACCCAGGGTTATCGTGTAATTAATTTTAAAAAATTGAAATTTAACATGTAGCCTATGGCGAATATCGACGAGACGCACACATATCGAATTATATAGCCACCTCTGCAATAGATACAAAAACAAAAAAACTTACATTTTATTAATTCACTTCCGCGGAATACGTTAAACATAAAATCAAAAGTTTCTGCCGCACGGCTTTTAAAGATATTTTAACAAGAAAGTCAAAAAATTCTCCAAAATGACAGTCGGCTAACATTTACAAATAAGTGAAGTCACGAGACTCAGACCAGTCCGGCAACGTCGCATAAAATAATACTCTTTTCTCGCTGACAGTTACATTTTTTTTTTCCATTTTACAATATTTTTTCTCGCAAATCGTCCATTGTGTTTAAACTGATTTGCATTAAACATTGCAATATATTAAATAAAATAAAATTTAAGGCGTTTAAGATTTAAAAATAGATAGCTGATGAATGCAATGTTGCCAGTTCTATATTACGTGAAATACTGCTCAAGTCAAAAGTCATTCATTTATTATTTTTGGTAATTAAATTATTAACTTAATCCAATTATAAACTATGATAGGTCACGACTAAATTATAATAAGGAATTTTTTGGCATTCAAATTTTTAATTTTATTTTAAAAAAATATTTAGATTCTATTATGACTTACGAGGTACTATCCGAACAACCTTAATTGTTAAAAATAAAACGTTTCGGTCTTTGTTAATAAATTAAAATAATTACTAGCTTCTCTTCTGTCTATTTATCAGCTCTTCACTCAACCAACAAATCCTCATTTTTTTATCGAATCCTGGGGAGAATCCCATATCAATCAATAAATTAATGTTATTCATGTTAATATTCAAAAAGCAAAGAATATGAATTTCAATTATATTTATCTAATATAAGAGATGATAAGATCTCTTTTTTTTTTCAAATTATCATCTCTAACTAATCCGAATAAAAGCTCTCTCTCGGTTCTATTTTAATTTAGAATCGTAATTCAAATAACGCGAATTTTTTTTTTTTTCATTTCACTAATTTGAATATAAAATTTATTTAAATATGCTAAAATGGATTCAATGAACATGAAAACAATTTGAGTGATAAAAATAGCGTGCTTTTTTTTTGTGTTCAAGTCTTAATACTACTCCAGTTAATTTTGACCCGTGTTATTTTGAAATAAATAATATTTCTTGTTTAAATGTTGGTTGCTATATGGACCCTGTTATGCATTAGTGTGTCAACCGCCAAAAAAAAAATTAAAAATTGAGTTAAGCACGGAATATTGTTTCAAATGCTCTAATTAATAGTATTTTTTATGAAATATGTCTATAAAAAATTTATACGTGTATTTAATGTAAAAGCTTAAAATTATTTTAACAATATTTCAATGCTGGATTTTCATTTTGCATTTATGCGTCAAGTGCAAGAAGACATCGAAAACAATTATATGTTTGAGATATTAATTGCTGCATTTAAGTATTTTCAATTATGAACACCAGCATAACTATTGTTTAGTAGGATTTAATTTATTTTAAATTTATATACACAATTATATTCTAGTTGTTGAAATTTAATACAAGTATTTCATAACCTACAAAAATTTTCTCTAAATTCGTAGATGTGAAAATATAATTTAATTTAATTTTTAGATATTATTCCTGATAATGAAGATGAGGATCAGTGCGATTTCGAAAAGACAACAAAATAAAAAATCTGGTGTGACTGGCGCACAGCACACAACTTTCTCTTACCTTCGGTAATCGAAAGTTGTGTACTGTGCCTGTCACACCAGATTTTTTGTGTCGACATATTTTTAGTTCCCGCCAGTACGGAATATTTGAATTCAGATGTAAAATTTATAAGTATGGGGAAATATTTATATTTTGTTACCATGGCAACCATTTCTCCTATCTTTCCTATGAAATACAAGAGTAAAGTGGTCTTCAGAAGATTTCAAGGGCCAAACGAGAATATACATTTGAAAGAGCATCTAAAAAATAATTGATTTTTGAATTTTAAACAAAATCGTTAGAGCAAATTTTGAGAAAATCGAAAAAAAACTGAAAAAGTACATCAGTAAAGACCTAGTACTCTTTGGCCGATTTTGATTAAAAGCTTATTTTTCCGGTCCCAGGGGATGTTTAACTTAAATATAAAATTTCAGCCTCATAGCTCAATTCCTTCATGCTTAAAAGTGAACACAGACACACCCACACACACACCCACACACACACACACACACACACCCCCCACACCCCACCCACCCACAGACAGACCATGTCGCGAAAACCACTTTTTTGGATTCAGGGGACCTCAAAACGTGAAGATCCATCAAAATCTCGACATCGAATTTTTGACATGAATCCAATACTTTCTCTCTATATATATATTACATATATACATAGGTAAGAGAAAGTAATAATATTAAGTCAATTTCATTATTATAACTTTGATTGATTGTTTCCATGTTATTATTTAGGAATTAATTGATGAGAAAATTTTGTTATCAATTTTAAAATATTAAAAGGGCCCTACTATTTAAAATTGATTAATGTAATTTTGATAAATAGTTTCTATGCTACTAGTATTAAATATAACCATAAAAGAACTTAATAATCTCCGTTTTAATTTTTTGAATTATAAACCTAAAATTATTTTATTAATATAAATAGTGCATAGATTAATTTGCAATCATGTGTCAAGAGACTTTGAAGCATTTTTGCAAATATAATTGGACTTGGAGAATTTTGCAATAATAATTTTTTATATTTTATTGTTTATTCTCTAAATTAGTCGTATTTTTAGAAATAATTTATGAATATCTGCTATAATTACAGTATTTACTTGCAGAATTGACAAAAAAAATGATTTATAATCTAATCAAAACAATTTAAATCAGAAAAACTTTAATGTTGATTTTCTCAAAACTCGATGTTTGGTCTTTGACACACCATTGCATAACAAGGTCCATATATTATTTATTCATGATGAACACCGATGACAACCACACTTTGATTCCACGGGGTGGCCACCCACCCAAAATTCCACCATGCTTAGCATTGCTTGACCGATCTCCAGGGCTGATTGCACAAAGTGATGTGCATTAAATCACACCAGATTTTGCTGTTTCTAAACAAGACTCAGTAGAGAGAGAGAGAGAGAAGAAATAATTATTCTACTCAGGTGGATTTCAATCCCGCCAATGAAAGTATATCGTATTCACTCTCTGGGACATCATTAAAGCCCTTTTTGTCCTTTAGCTACCTCTCTCTCTCTCTCTCTCTTCAATATTAAAAAAAAAGTCATACAGAGAGAAAGAAAAAGAGAGAGGGACATTTGATAACGATTAAATGAAAAAAGTTTATAACAAGTGTTAATTAAAGAGTTTTGTGTTATTTTAAATTGAATTAAAATGACATCACATATTGAATTAATTAAAAGTGAAGGGGGGGGGGGATGTGATGAAATAAAGAAAATAAATAATATACTCAAAGTTGGGCTACACCCCCTACGCATTTGGCAACAAACAAAAATAATAGATAACATTTATAACGCTGAATAATTTACAGGTTGTTTAAGAGGAATGGGTTTTATTTGTAAACTTATGTAGCTTGTAGCTTATATTATTTGAAAAGAAGCGAGAGAGAGGGAGGGAGGGAGGGGGAGAAAAGCTTTTACCAAGATCAAAAGATGATGGATGTTGGAAGAATATAACTTATCTGCTTTCTTTTCATTTGCTCCAATCCATCTAACAAAATGCCTTTTTATAATTATGGTACGTTTATTCAAAATTTTACTTTCTCTTACCTCTATATATGTTAATATATAGAGAGAGAATGTAATGGTTTCATGTCAAAAATTCGATGTCGAGATGGATATACACGTTTTGAGGTCCCCTCAATTATTGTTACTACGTATTCCAATCCACTACCTGCTTGAGGATTTGTTTACATTCATAGAATACATGAATGCAAAGAATACATAAATATTTCTCTATAGGCCTACATTTCCTATGAGAGAAATCGTAACTTTAGGAATTATTAACTCAAATAGTTATAGGAATTTTGGGATGAAAATAATTTTCCTGTAATCCCTAGAAGGTCTTCTTTAAGCATATAAAATTTGGTTTCGATATATTCCGACGGGAAGTTGCCTAAATAGAGCGTGAAAGACAGACAGACGGACATTAGCGAATTACATAAATAGATGGAAAAATATTTATCTTTTGTTACCATGGAAAACATTTCTTCTATCTTTCCTATGAAGTATTTTTTTTTTTTTTTTTTTTAACATTCACACTTTTTTCTCATTCACACTCACATTCACACAGTTTTTTCGGCAACTTAGGCCATATAAGACTTTGACGATAACCGTTATTTATGAATTTATCTATATTAGGGTCCAGGCATTCTTATTTAAGCCATTTGGTATCCAAATGGCTTAAGTAAAATCATCGGACTACCTGGGGTCCGAACCCGCGATGTTTGGTATACGAGGTTAGCACGCTAACCTCTACGCCAAGCCCCGAGGGCTTTCCTATGAAGTACACGAGTAAAGTGTGCTTCAAAAGATTTCAAGGGCAGAATGAGAATATGAATTTTATTTTATTTTTTTATTTTGTAAAAAACACTCACACTTTTTTCCCATTCACACAAGCATGCACACTCTTTTTTGCAACTTAGGCCATTTGCCTTAAAGGCCTTAACCATAATCGTTATTTGTAAATATATCAATTGGGGGTTAAATAAAATATCTGCCTGGGATCCGAACTACGCCAAGTCCGGAGAGCAATATACATTTTAAAGAGGATTTAAAAAATTATTAATTTTAAACTTCAATCAAAATAGTTGGATCGAATTTTGAGAAAATCGAAAAAAAAAAAAAAAACTGAAAAAGTACATCAGTAAAGTACTAGTACTCTTTGGCCGATTTTGTTCAAATCCTTCTTGTTAAGTGCCAGAGAGCTACCTAACTTAAATATAAAATTTCAACCTCCTAGCTCTTTTTGTTCTAGAGATATTTTCTCAGACACAAACATATAAAATTTGGTATAGGAAATATATCACAATTTACATGATTAGTAAGATTAAACTAATCTATTGATAAAATTAGTATTACTAGAGAAAAAACACCTGTGGTTAATAATTACAAACAGGCCCCAAACTATCTATAGAGAAACTGTCCTCTAATTAATAAATAGGATTGCGATAAAATCAACAGTGCGAAATTTCATTTGAAACTATTTAAGAGGATTCCCATAGAATGAATGAGTGTACAGTACGTATGTAATACGTACAAAGTTTTCGAGATGATCAAACAACGGAAGCATTTTACAAACAGCAACTTTCTGTATATTTAGGACACCCCTTCCCCCTCCCCCTCCCCCCCAAACCAACCTAAAGGTCCCTTTCAAATATTTAATCAAAAATCTCAACAACAAAAAAATACCATAAACACTGTCTATAGATGAAAAGACCATTTTGCTCGTTTTTATAATAAAATAAAAAATCTGGTGTGACTAGTCGCAATCGATATTAAAAATTAGATAAAGATTGATTAAATTTTTGTCTGATTTCTTTACTGGCTTCCATTTCAAAATTTCAACGTTTCAGTCACTATTTCTGCAGCTTTTGTATTTTTTCACTTTGAAAAGAGAACGTCATCTGAGAAACTTGATTGATTCACTTTGAAATGAAGTGCTTTTTTGTTAAAAATTTTAAATCATGCAATGAAAATTAAAAGGGGGCGATAGGGGATAAACAATCTCCAGAAAGGGGCGATGGGCCGCAAAAAAGGTTTGGGAACCACTGGGTTAAATCAAGAAATGAACAAATCTTGCTTTGTTAATGTTAATTTAAGTTCAATTTATTGATGTCAAATGATACTCATTTTACTATTATCCGTAAAAAACATTGACATTAGACTGTCCCGGGGAAGAGGGTGATTGGCGCTCGAAACGTCGACAGAAAAAAAAAATTGTTTTTTATTCTTTCCTGACTCCACTCCATTATTGATTGATTTTTGAATTTTAATCAAAATCGTTGGAGCGAATTTTGAAAAAAAACCAAAAAATTACACTAGTAAAGTACTAGTACTCTTTAGTCGATTTTGTTCAAAAGCTTATTTTCACGCACTAGGTGGGTGTGTAACTTAAATATAAAATTCCAACCTCCTAGCTCTTTTCGTTCTTGAGATGTTTTGTTCACAGACAGACCATGTCTCGAAAACCACTTTTTTGGACCTCAAAACGTGTATATCCATCAAAATATCTACATTGAATTTTTGACATGAATCCAATACTTTTTCTCTATACCGGGTGTCCCAGGTGTCACGCACCCCATTGTTGGGATCGAAAGAGAGAAAAATATTCTGAGCCCAAAAATCCATGTTTGGAATTTTTTGATTAAGTAGTTAATTAGTAATTAATTAATAAAAGTGACCAATCAGGAGCAATTTAACCAAAACAATTCACGTGAAGCTTCTCTGTCATTTATCTACTACTATCCCACTTATTTTCTATTCTTCTGTAGCGCGCTCCTGATTGGTCAGTTTTATTAATTAATTACTAATTAACTACTTAATCCCCCCGAGTTTGGCGTAGTAGGTAGCGCGCCTACCTCCTATACCAAACGTCGCGGGTTCGGACCCAGGCAGTCCGATGATTTTATTTAAGCCATTTGGATACCAGATGGCTTAAATAGAAATGCCTGACCCCACAATAGATATATTCTCTACAACGGTTATCGTCAAAGTCTTATATGGCCTAAGTTGCCGAAAAGACTGTATGAATGTGTGTGTGAATGTGAGTGCGAATGAGAAAAAGTGTGAACTACTTAATCAAAAAAATTCCAAACATGGATTTTTGGGCTCAGAATATTTTTCTCTTTCGATCCTAACAATGGGGTGCGTGACACCTGGGACATCTTCTATATTACAATATATAGGTAAGAGAAAGTAAAAAATGATTGAGATTTTTCACGATCATAATACAGTGCTATTATAGTGCGGGAATATAAAAGAACAATCTCTTTACCTCTCAAGTCAAAAATTTATTTATTTTTTTTTCATTCATTTAAAAAAAATTTTCTCTCTGTGAATCAAAATCAAAACAATAGTGATTTTTTTTCTAATTTTATTTTCTACTATAAAAGGCGGGCGATTAATGTTGACGTATTTAGAATTTCCAGGTGAAAATAGAAGAGGCTTTTCACGTTTGCATCGCATTGCCACTCAAATGCTCATTGATTGATTGTCATTTACGCAATTGAAAAGCCCGAAAGCTGTTTGCAATCACAATTGCCTCTCTCTCTCTCTCTTTTGATAAGAGCCATTCACCACTAACACACTATAGGGCATTAATAAATAGCCAAACAAGTTGCGAACATTTTCTAAATCTGAATTATTTAAACAAACTAATTAATAAAATTTATTATATATCATGATTTATTGATTAATAATTGTGAGATTTAATAATATTTCAATTATTAACTTTCTACTGTATTTACTTCCTTAAAAATGCCCTTGACCTCTGGCTCAGAGGTAGAGCATTAGCTTCTGGTGGTCAAGAGTTCGAATCCCGTCCCATGCAAGAAATTTATTTCAATTGAATTGGATACCAATCAATAGGCATCAGAAAAAGACCATAAACAAAATTTTTTTTTAAGGTCTTTTTCTGCATCTAAGGCCATTTATACCCCATTCATATTTTTTTTTTTTTTTTTTTCAAATGAAATAAATTTTTCTCGCTTGGGACGAGAAGCGAACCCGGGAACCTGGCGCGAGAAGCTAGCGTCTTCTCTCCGAGCCACGGGTCACGGGCAACCTTCAACAAATGTAAAAAAAATAAATAAATTTTACTTTAAGGATTTTCATTGAGTTTTTTTTTTTTTATGTTTTGATCATTTCAAGAGGAATATTTAAGTCTAGATTTTAATTTCAGAAAAATTCATAATATTAAATAAAAAATAAAATAAATAAATAATGAATTTTTTCTAAAATATCTTTGACTTAAATATCCCTCTTAATTTCCAAAACATTAAAAAAAAAAAAATATGAAAATCCGCCAAGTAGTTTCGGAGTTTTTTTATTTATTTATTTGTTAATTTGTCTAAAGTATTTTTTGGCATCTGAGGCCATTTAGAGCCTCTGTCCCTAATTATTTAAATTGATTGGTATCCAATTCAATTGAAATAAATTTTTCGCCCGGGACGGGATGCGAACCCTGGACCTTTGACATCAGAAGCTAATCCTCTACCTCGGAGCCATAGGTCAAGGGCTTTTTATTTATTTTTTTTATTACGAAATAAATACAGCGGAAAGTTTAAAAATTGAAATATAATTAAATCTCACAATTATTAATTTATAAATCATGATATATATTAAATTTTATTAATTGGCTTTATATTAATTTAATTAAATTATTCACAAAGTTTAAAAGTTAAAACTTTTAAAATTTTTGTAACTTGTTTTTATAGAGATTCTAGAAGTGAAAAATTGTAAATTCTTAAAATTTGATCAACAATCAAAAGGGGGTAAAATAAAATGAAGACATTTTATAAACAGATTAAGATACTGAAGTTATATTAAATTAACATGTGTAGCTATAACTAGGGATAGGGTATCGAAAAAAAGTATCGATACTTGTACTTGGTATCGTATCGAAAGGAAAGTATCAATACCAGAAAGTATCGGATGAAAAGTATCGATACCACCAAGTATCGAGTATTTTTTAAAGTATGAGTATTTTTCCTCTTTTTTTAAGTTTTTTCGGCATCTTACCCAGTTAGCACAGTACGTCTTATGTACGTACATAAGACGTACTGTGCTATCTGGGTAGGCTCCTGACGTCGTTCAAAGGTCCCAACGGAAGATCAATGGGGTATACTGGTGTGCCATTTTCCTCAAAGTGATGAGCACTAGGAGCCGTCAGCCCAATAATTTAGACGTGCCACAAACGGCTTAAAATTTAGAAAAAACGAGTTTTTTAAGTTTCTAAATGAATCTTGAAAATTCAAAATAAGAGCAGTTTTAGAGCACATTTTCTATTAAAATTTATTTTTCTCTATATCTCTAAAACTGTGCCTGATGGAAAAATTCTAACTACATATCTGAATTCACTATAAAAAAATGTACTAAATTCACTAATCAGATTTCTTGTGAAGAAAACCTTGTCGATCAGTATTTATTATAATATTTATTATTAGTTTATATATTGGCCTTTCTATGTAATATTTAAATTTAGTAAATACAGTTTGCAATAATACAAAAAAAATTAAATTAGAAATTTAATGTTATTAAATGAAAGGGTTTTTATTAAAAAGTATCAAATTTTCCATTATTATTATTACTATTATTATTAGGAATATGATGGAATAAAGTCTATCCCACAAATATCGACCACCTGTTATATATCAACTTACTATTTATATCAAGAGAAAAAAGAATATGCGATATTCTTTGGCAGAATCGCAATTAAAATATTTAGGCCTATATAACGTTTAAAGTCTGTCTATATGGCCTAAGATGCCGAAAAAACTTTAAAAAAAAAATGATATTTGAATGAGTACTTTTCATTCGATACCGGCTATCAAGTACTCATATGAGTAAAGTATCGAGTAAAAAAAGTACTAGTATCGATACCAGGAAGTATCGAGTATTTTTTCGTGTCCCTATCCACACGTGAGGCTACCTATTCCCACTGTGCTTGGCATTGCTTCCCTTCAATGCCATAACCTTAATGTTGCCAGGCCAAGACTTTAATATTCCGATATTAAATTCCTCTCTCTTATATATACTGAATATTTTCTGTACTCTTTTCTTATTTATAATTCAAACTCCTTCCTTCTCTATTCCCTTTCTTTAAGGAAGTCATTTATTAGATTAGATGGAGAGTAGAAAACTTTTTAGTTTACATAAAATATTACCCAAAGAAAAGAGAAGTAAAAGAAGATGAAACAAAATTTTTTTTTTATTATTATAATGGATAAAGATTTCCAAACTTTTTCTTTTTTTTTTATAAAATTAAAACAAAAATATAAAAATAAAAACTTGTAGCAGGTTCTTCAAAAAGAATGGCCTTTCAAGTTGATTGTGAATGCACCAATCACATCTCTGCTGCCAGGTAGGCTACTAGGTCATATGTTTCAAGTTTTTATACACAACCCACCTTGTCAGTTGTGATTCCACTTTTGACTTTAGCGCCATCTATTTTGAAGTTTGTGTCTAACTTCATAGATGGCACTGACGTCGTTGTATATAAAATAACGCGTAACGGTCCCTTAGAGGTTAGTTCACTTGTGTTGGAACACGTGCACAGTACTTGAATACGACTGCAGAATAAGCAGTCGAAACGTATTTATATATTTTTAATAAATACCGGTATTTAAGGGGTTTCAGGAGCGTCTAAACGTACTTTAAAAAAAACTTGACTATTGTAAAGAATTTTTCAATCCTGTTTTTTTAAATGAATTAAATTCATAAGGGATTATTGGGACATCGAGCTATAATTTTTTTAATGACTTATTAAAAAATTATCGTAATTAATTTTTTTGTTATCAAGCAAATACAAAAAAACAATCTGTCCCAATAATCTTTAATTTTTTTTAAATTTAAAAATGAATTTATTGTTATTATTAATCACATATTAATTAGGAAATTTTTAAAATAAGCTTAGATGATTTATTTAAAATTCAACTGTCAAATTAGTTCAGCATTCTTGCAATAGATGGCAGGCTAGTTTAACAGCTGATCCCCTTTTGGCCTATATCTGGCCTATATTTATATATTTTTATGCTTTTATAAAAGATACATAATATATAATAACATTTATAAAGTATTTATTGGTAAAAGATCAATGAAAATCAACCAAATGCATTAAATATTATTAGCTATCATTCTGACATCTCTTGGCGAATTTTTGAATTACTTGATTTTTGGGCATACTTTTCATGAGACACTACGCCATCTTATCGGGAAAAACATGCGTAACACATTCTCTCTCTCAGACCCCCTTAATGGGTGGTCTGTTATTAAAAATTCCCCTAATAATAGTATTCCAAACCACAAAACACATTCGTGATTTTATTTTTATTTTACAATTATTTATAGATTAATGAATAAGAGAGTAATCTTAAGAAAACAAAACCTTTTAGACGGGTCTAAAGTGTGATGACCTTAAGAGAGCAATTAATGGCCTTGATTATAAAAAAAAAATAATAATAAATTTCTCCTTTTACCAAGGGTCTCACAAACTTGAGAGTTATATTTTGGTAGAACAAAGTTTTTGTTAGTATAATAATCTATCTCTAGGCCTATATGGCATTTAATAGAGAAAAGATGTTCCAACTTTTTGATTAAATATGATAAAAGTTCATGTTCATTTTATAAGTCGTTGCCAATTCGTTTGTACTTATCTGTCAATGATAATTCCTTCTGTATTTTTTTTTTAAATCATATGTTAATTTAAAATAATATATTTTCTATATTTAAAAGATATTTTCTTGACCTTTACTCATTAGAATAATAATTTATGCCCCTTGAATAAAGGGTAGTCTACCTCATGTAGATTTTTCTTTAAATAAATTTGGTTTTTATAAATGTCATATTTTTCCTGATTTATTTACAAAAGCGTAACTTTATATTTCATAGATTATAATTTTTTCAAACTTTGACAAGAAGTAATTTCTACCCCTTTAGATAAAATAAGGAAATATTGAAGGACATAGAAGAATCCGTATATTTAACTTTAAATTTGTAAAGATCAGCCCAACAAAATGAAAGTTAGCCGCATATTTGCCAATTTGACCAACTGAGCTGTGAATCTTCCATCTTCTTGCAAGGGCTTCGGAATCGCCCAGATCTCACCCGCTTTGTCCTATATATTTTTTTTTTAGTTGGGGGATGTTTAAGGAAGGGTGAGGTGGGTCTGTCAGCTGGAATATGTAGAAAATCAGTGAGAAAATTGTGGATCATTTTTAATGATTTTTTTGCATTTTAAGCGACAAAATCCTCCCCCACATCCCCCCCTTGGATCCAAATATTAATGTTTTTTAACTTGTCACTTCTCTAGACCTTTTGAAAAAATGTTAAGGCTAAAATATTCCTTTTCATCCCTTCAATTTTGATTCATGGCCCTATAATTAACGAAAAGGGGTGGAAATAAGTAGGGGGCTCCCCCCCCCGAAAACGGTACGTGCTGGGGGAAAGCGGAGGTCATATTTGGATTCAGGAGGTCATTTTACTTAAGAATCTGAAGGAATTTTCTCGGGGCTTTTTTTCTTGTAGCACAGTGTTATTTGTATCTCTTTAAAAGATGACACACCAAGTGTCGAAATAAGTAATAGGAACATATCAACTTTTTTTTTTTTTTTTTTTTTATTTAAAAAACATTCACACTTTTTTCTCATTCACACTTACACTCACTCCCACATTCACACAGTCTTTTCGGCAACTTAGGCCATTTAAGACTTTGACGATAACCGTTGTAATATATATTATCTATTAGGGGTTGAGGCATTTCTATTTAAGCCATCTGGTATTCAAATGGCTTAAATAAAATCATCGGACTGCCTGGGTCCGAACCCGCGACGTTAGGTATAGGAGGTAGGCACGCTACCTACTACGCCAAACTCGGGGGCAACATATCAACTTGTATTTTTAGTTTTAATTTACCAAACTCGGTTATTTGTTGCAAGTTTATTTATAAATTAACATTTAATACATATTTTATCGAGGTGCCTGGCAACGCTACTGACGCCAAAATCGTTTCAGTTAAGCTATGCCAAGCGCGGAGAAACCTCGAGAGGGTACCCCGAGGAATAAGCATGGAGATAGATTAAAAAAAACGAATATAAAGTAAACTTTTACTTCTTCTGGCACAGAGTGTCGAAATACGTGTTCATATATGTTATATAAACAAGTGTATAATTTAAACAGTTAACCTAGTGTTATATAAGTATATTTTAATTTAAAAAAAAAACAACGCTTTTTTCATTGTTGTTTGATGTTGTTTTCCTTATAAAGAGAGTTTCGAGTTTTGAGCCTGAGGAAGAATGAAAATTGCTGAGTTGTATTTGTTATTTTTTGTTTTTTGTTTATAAGTAGACGAGTTTGTCTAATGTTTAATTCAGTGCGAATTCAAAGAGAAGGGAGAGAGGATATTCAACAAAGCTGACAATTTCTTTGTTATTTACCTCCTCCTCGCATCTTTTGAGTGAGCCACCGGCCTCATCATCATCATCATCATCATCATCAACATTTTAATAGCTATTATGTCATACGACTTTAATCAATATTTTCATTAAAAATTCATATAATCAAAACCTTTTCTTGAGAGATAGAAAAAAAAAAAAACAATTACTGCATTATGATAATATGATTATTATATTACTAGCCGCGCCGCCCGCCTTAGGTGGGCTTCGCGTCTAGCCAGTGGGGCTTATTTGGTATCCAAATAAAATAAATAAAACATCGGACTGCCTGGGGTCTGAACCCGCGACGTTCGGTATAGAAGGTAGGCACGCTACCAACTACACCAAGCCAAGGGGCTCGCCTTTTCTTAATTATGAAAAGAAAATTATTATTACTACGTATTCCAATCCAGTGTCTGTTTGAGGATTTGTTTACATTCATAGAATACATCAATGCAAAAAATACATAAATTTCTATATACATTTCAAAATCGTAACTTTAGGAATTAATAACTCAAAAAGTTATATGAATTTTGGGACTCGAGTATTTTTCCTCTCCATAACGTCCTCTATAAGAGTGCATAATTTCGCTTAAAAATTCCAACGGGAAGTTGGTCAAACACAGCGTGACAGACGGACAGACAGACGGACACTCCGCTATTATATATAAAGATTCTATTTTACTCGCAAAAGAAATGGAAATTATTTTATTGGTGTTACGAGGGCCCCTTTCTGGTATAATTCCTGTTATGGAGTGATTATGAGATAAAGCTATCTTTATTTCTTATTATTACGATATATAAATTTCCGACTAGGTTTAATGGAGCTATTGCCCAAATTATTTTAATAAATCAAATTAAAATCAAATCTAGGGGTGAGATTATTCCTTATATACCTACCCCAAGAGAAGATATTGTTAGATAATTTTTTTATGGCAAACGGGATTTGAACCCAAGTTGTATAGCAGTAATCCGCGGCCTATCCGAATAACAATTATACAAAACGGAAAAAGATTAAGAGATTAACAAAAAAAAATCTGGTGTGACTAGCGCATAACACACAACTTTCGATTACCGAAGGTAAGAGAATGAAGTACAAGAGTAAAGTGGTTTTTAGAAGATTTCAATGAAAAAATGAGAATAGACATTTTAAAGAGCATCTAAAAAATAATTGATTTTTAATGAAAATCTTTTGAGCGAATTTTGTGAGAATCCAAAAAAAAAAAAAGAGTACCTCGTGAAGTGCTAGTGTTTTTCGATTTAGTTTAAAAGCTTCAAGCCACATGCCAGGGAGTGCCTAACTTAAATATAAAATTTCAACCTCGTAGCTCTTTTCGTTCTTTTGCTCACAGACACACACACACACACACACAGACAGACATGTCGTTTTGCTGGATCCACTTTTTCGGACTCAGAGGACCTCAAAACGTGTATATCCATCAAAAATCTCGACATCATCCATTTTATTTTACATAATAGCCTGTTCGATTATTTATTACATAATCTAGAACATATTTTTCTAAAATAAAAAAAAAAACGATCTTTAATCAGATTTAAATTTTTCCTTCTAAGATATAGGCCTAATAATATTATCATGTTAAAAAAAAATATATATCTATCTCAGAGAATGACAGATTAGTTATAGAAAAATTTGTTCAAAAAATCTTAATTAATTTTTTGCATGTTTTGAAATTATATAACAAAAATACAAAAAAAAAAAAAACGATTTACGTATAGTAAAAATTTCATAACAAGGATAATATAGCAGCATTTGTGTTATTATTAATAAATTTGTTAAATGGAATCGATAGCATCTGAGTATTGAAGGTTGAATATTTTATTTTCTATTTAAATCAAGTGTGTGTTGCGGACAACTTTTCTTTTTTTTTTTTTTTCTTAAATTTATTATCATATTTTTTTAATTTTATTATATCGACATATTCTATGATATATTATCTTTTTATTTATTAGAAAAAAAAAAAATTAATATCAAGTTGCCTCGCCTTTTATGAAAAAAAAATTTGGATATCGGGACTTGGGTGGAATAAAATGAAAAATTAACGATACCGATTATAAAAGATAGGGATCTAATTGCAAAAAAATAATTGTATATTAAGAAAAATCTATATATATAATAGCGTACAGGGGCGTATATAGAAATTTTTTTCGGGGGAGGGCCTGATCTCAAAAATTTTTCTGCGAAAAATTCGGGGGGGGGGGGGCCCTCGGCCCCCCCTTATATACGCCCCTGTTTTGTATGAACCAAAATGCATCTATCTAAGTAACAATAAAAGTTTATCGTCCTGAAGATGGGATCGATGTGATTCCGAAAAGTCGACAATAAGCAAATTGAGTTTTTTTATCACTTGCTGCCTACATCTTTCTATTGCTAATAATTACCACTCAGCCATCGAATCTGGTTAAAAATCAGATTTCTCTGGGTGGCTTTTGATACCCTAAAACGGCCATATAAAAAAAATTTTGTTGATAGTGATGCATTACAGTAGAGTCCCGTTAATCCGAACTAATTGGGACCGAGGGTCGTTCGGATTATCGGGAAGTTCGGATTAACCGGAATTGTAAGCTTGAATTAGTTAATTTTGTTAATAAAGTCGTATTTATAACGTTGTAAACCGTGAAACTTGTCGGTGATATTAAACTCTAAATAAATATTTCATAATAATAATAAAATAAAGTTCCTTTAATGTCTAATTTTCATTTATATTCCTCTTAAAAAAAAAAAAAAAAAATCGTACGCAAAAAGAGTTCGGATTAACCGGAAGTTCGGATTAGCGAGGTTCGGATTACCGGGACTCTACTGTATATGCAAGATGCGATCCCTACATATCACTTTTTTTGTCCGGGCAATGATAAATAAATATACGCCCCTTTCTCCTTCTGCCTGATGTAAGATAAAGTATAAATGAATAAAAAATAAAAGAAAACGTTGTGTTAATTTAACAAACAAAATTCTAATTAAGTATTTTTTTTTTATAACTCACTTGAAATTCAAGTACATTTGGCTTCAATTACATTTTGATCTCCTCTATCTCAATTTACATTTGATTACATTGCATTGCAGCCAGACACCTGTGCGAGAAGCTATTAAATAAAAAGAACAAGATTATCTCTTTTTATTTTATTTTATTGTTAATAATAAATAAATGCGAATAAATAAAAATTTTATTTATGCTTATTCCGTTTCTAATTGATTGCAATCATGTTTTTTTTAATAATATTTTAGTTTTTATTATTCCTTAACTAATAGCTTATTTAAATACACTTGTTTAATTTACACAAGTAAATGTCGATTTTGATTTTTGTTTTTAATTTGCTTTACTAGCCGCGCAACCCACCAAAGGCGCTTCCTCTCTCAGCACCTTTCCTTTTTCACAGGGACGTCTTTTGAGGGTCGGGGGGGGGGGGGGGGGCATTTGCCACCCTCAAGGTTTTGGAAGAAAATAGTAAATTATGAGTTTAGCTATTACATACAAACAAACTTAGACTCGCCCTCGGGTTCGGTGTAGTTGGTAGCGCGCCTGCCTTGGATGCCAAGGGTCGAGGGTTCGGACCCCAGGCAATCCGATGATTTTATTTAAGCCATTTGGATGCCAAATGGCTTAAATAAGAATACCTGGACCCCAAATTAATATATTTACAAATTACAAGTATTGTTTAAAGTCTTAAATGGCCTAAGTTGCTGAAAATGCTGTATGTATGTGTGTGTGAATGGGAAAAAAAGTGTGTTAAAAAAAAAATTGGTATCCAAATGGCTTAAATAAAATCATTGAACTGCCTGGGATCCGAACCCGGGACGTTCAGTATAGAAGGTAGGCACGCTACCAACTAGACCAAGACCGTAGGCAAAAGAAATTTTTTTTTTTTTTTTTTTTTTTTTTTTTTTTAAACATTCACACTTTTTTCTCATTCACACTCACACTCACACACACATTCACACAGTCTTTTCGGCAACTCAGGCCATTTAAGACTTTAGACGATATCCGTTATTTATTACGATACAATTAAGGCGGTCCAGGCATTCTTATTTAAGCCATTTGGTATCCAATTGGCTTAAATAAAATCATCGGACTGCCTGGGGTCCGAACCCGCGACGTTTGGTATACGAGGTTAGCACGCTAACCTCTACGCCATGCCCCGAGGGCAAAAGAAAATTATTTCTAAGGATTCCAATCCAGTGCCTGCTTGAGGATTTGTTTACATTCATAGAATATATCAATGCAAATAATACATAGATCTTTCTCTATACATTTCCTATGGGAGAAATCGTAACTTTAGGAATTAATAACTCAAAAAGTTATATGAATTGAAGTATAAGAGTAAAGTGTGCTTCCAACAATTTTGAGAGCAAAAGGAGAATATAAATTTTAAAGAGCATCTAAAAAAAATAATTGATTTTTGAATTTTAATCAAAATCGTTGGAGCGAATTTTGAGAAAATCGAAAAACAAAAAAAAACTGAAAAAGTACCAGTACTTTTTCGCCGATTTTGTTCAAAATCTCCATATTACGTCCCATTAGGGGACCTAATTTAAATATAAAATTTGAACCTCCTTTGTTCACAGACAGACCATTTTTTTGGATCTCAAAACTTGTATTTCCATCAAAAAAATGGAATAAAAATTATAAGCGGAGGAGCGACTCCTCTTAGTCATTGGATGGGTAACCGTCGCTGATGCTTTATTCTTTTTCTTTGATTGCAGGGATTCGGCAAACGTGTACAACGGAAGGTGCACCGATCAAGATCGACGAGGAGATCAAGGACGCCAGCTGCTTCAAATGCTATTGCAAAGTCAGTTCTTTTTCTTTTCATTTAGCAATAAAGATATTATATTAAAGCAATATCGTCGTCTAGCTATAAATTACATGATAGATAATAAGCACACGAGAGGCTCCTTTTTTTTATTCATATAAATTTCAATACAATTAATAAATGTCTTGATTTAATTAAAAAGGTGCCTTGGGCAATTTATGCAGCTAGTCTAAGCAAATATAATCAATTTGCTCTTGTCCTTTGGAGAAGTGTTATTAATCTAGTTATAAGCGAAGATACCAGAAATCTTTTTTTTAACTGTGCAGCCCCCCTTTATCGTGTCCCGCAGCTAGACAACCCTTTTTATTTCTGAAAAAAAAAAACAATCTCCATCTTTTTCGGAATAGAATGAATCAATCAAAGAGATTAAATAAAATGTCAAAGAATTTGATGACATGTCAATATCTCTCCTTCCACTCCACGGATTGTTTAAACATTGTAACCTTTACCGCTGAGTCATAAAAATCTAGCCTCTAACAACTTCACATTTTGAATAAAGCCCCATGAAAATTGAACAAGTAATTTCAGAGTTAAAACATTACAATTATTATTCTACAGTTACCTATCGCGTCCTTTTCATTTTCATTGCATGATTTAAAATTTTTAACAAAAAAGCACTTCATTTCAAAGTGAATCAATCAAGTTTCTCAGATGACGTTCTCTTTTCAAAGTGAAAAAATACAAAAGCTGCAGAAATAGTGACTGAAACGTTGAAATTTTCAAATGGAAGCCAGTACATAAAAATTTAATCAATTTTTATCTAATTTTTAATTTCGACAACCGACGTTTCGGACGCAATCGCGTCCTTCCTCAGGACAATAGGTAGTTAGTAAAATACAGATAAAATACTATCTGAGGAATGATGCGATTTGCGTCCGAAACGTCGGTTGTCGAAATTAAAAATAAGATAAAGATTGATTAAATTTTTGTCTGATTTCTTTCCTGGCATAACTTTTTAAAAATCTAATAATAATTTTATTTTTATGAAGAAAATAACAAAAATGGATCTTTTTCGGTAAATCTTTATTTAATGAAAACAAAAATGACGTTTCCAATTCTAGATTGGAATTATCTTCAGACTATTTTATTTTTAAAACAATATTTTTTCCTCTTCTATCCTGTAAATAGGAGATTTTTCTCTTTGATTTTTGTTCTTTTAAATTTTAGTAAACTAATCGCCTCCTACTTATTTATTGCCCCCCTGATATCCCAAATCGCCCACTTGGGGGGCGATCGCCCCCAGATTGGGAATCACTCACTGGTCTAGTACATAATCACGCTAAAGTGAACGGTTCGGGAGATATAGAGGGGTAAAATTTGTAATTCTGACAATGGTTGTCATGGTAACAAAATATAAATATCTCAATGTCTCCTTTCATATGAATTACAAATTTCACCCCTCTATATCTGCTGAACGGTTCACTTTAGCGTAAATATGTACTAGACCATTTTTGTTTGTAATTTAATTTCGATTATTTTTGTATAGATGAATTTTTGCGGAAAACCGCATAGTTTTCGAGATATTTGCGAAAAACCATTTTCCGGCAATTTTACCGGCTTATTTCCGCTAAACGCCCCGGTATTGCAAGTGCTGACTCTAGAGTATCTTTCCATTACTAAAATGCAACCTATTCTGAAAATATTAGCCTTCAGAAAACTCTTGCCAAATTTTTGTCGCCATCTCTCTGACTATTAGTAGAGTATATTAAATTTTAAATCCGATATCTCAAATGCATTGTAGAAAACAACTCAAGGTCTCCTGGGCCAGAGCACGGGGGTTGTCGCCTTTGATACAAATGAACGGCACCCTAGTTGAGTTTCGCTCTCCCCGGACCTTAACGTTATTAGAAGAACTTAAATATTATAATCACGTATTTTGACACAAATTGGACTTAATCACTTTGACTGCCTAATTTAATTTTCTAATGCGTCTTCATATTATTTATTTTCTAATATAAAATAAATATTTATTCATACGATATGGGGCTATATACTATGAATATTGAAGAGTTGATGACATTTCAAATTTTTAGATAATATTCATGATTCATCTCTTGTAATAATAATAATAATAAGAGAGATTGTATTTGTTATTTAAGAAGGAATAAATTATGGCTTATTCTTTCTTTCTTTTATAAAATTAAAATTAATAAATAAAAGATTTTTACCCAAGGCACTTCCGCATTTACACCGATCATCTCAAATTTTTATTTATACTCTTAGATTTTTGTTAATATTGGTCACAATAATATGCCATATAATTAGGGTTTTTCTAGGAACCGACCGAATATTCGGTTTCGGTTACGGTTTCGGCCAGTTTCGGCCAAAAATCATGGTTTCGGCCGTAGTTTCGGTTTCGGCCAAAAAGTAGCCGAACCTTTCGGCCGGCCGAAACCAGAGTCTAAAAAAATGGGATGAGACTCGCATGCAAAAAAAAAAAAAAAAAAAGGTCAAATAATTTGCACTTGAGGGAGAAAAAAATTTAGTCTCCCTAAAAAAAAGGTAAAATGATTTTCACCGAAGGGAAAAAAATTATTCAAAAAAAAAAAAAAAAGATGAAAAAATTTCTTTATAGAAAATACAAGTTTCGGTTTCGGTTACGGTTTCGGCCGAAACTAAGGTTGAGGCCGAATATTCGGTTTCGGCTGAAAATCTTGTTTCGGTCGGACCCTAGTTTTTTCTATATTCCTTGAAATTTCTCAATTTCTTCTTCTTTTCTGGACTTAATCCTTTTGGCTAATATTTAGACTAGTAAAGAATTTAGAAGGCAATTTCAAGGTTTTTAAAATGAAATGATCTTGCTCTTCTCGTTTTATGACTTTGATAAACTTTTGACTGATTAGATAACAGAGGCTCTCTATTCCAGTTGTTCTAAGGTTCAAGCAACTCATAGCCTTTGGGAAATTTTAATCACAAAACAACAACAACAACAACAACAAGTATTTAAAAATCATGAAATTTGGGAATTTATTTTTGATTTGCAGATGAAAAGATCTTTAAATTTTATAATTACAAGTTACATTTGAATTACAATATTATTAATTGTTCGTTGGAGAAAGTCTTGTTTCACGAATCTCTCTCTCTATATATATATGGACCCTGTTAGGCATTAGTGTGTCAAAGACCAAAAAAAAATTAAAAATTGAGTTAAGCATGGAATATTGTTTCAAATGCTTTAATTAATAGTATTTTTTATGAAATATGTCCTAAAAAAATTTATATTCAATATTACTTGCACAATTGACAAAAAAAAAAATTATATAGGCCTATAATCTAATCAAAATATAAAAATTAATGTTAATTTTCTCAAATCTCGGTAGTTGGCGCTTGACACACTAATGCGTAACAGGGTTCAGATAATAGTGGAGTGTTCGTCTGACCGTATGTCTGTCTATCACGCAATGGAATTTTGCAACGAAATTTTGCGGCTTATAGAGGACGTAATGGAGAGTCCTGGGAAAATACTCGGGTCCTGGCGAAGCGCAAAAAATTCTAGAAAATTAATTTGCCCATTGAAAAGCATTGAGTTTTGACTAGCTATATGAAAAATTAAAGCCAAATGAAAAAAAAAATGAAGCCAATTAAAATTAATTTAGCTAATTAAATAATTAAATCTCTCAAATGAAAAATAATTTTGTTTTATAAATAATTTTTTTTTTTTTTTTTTTTTTAAACATTCACACTTTTTACTTTCTCTTACCTATGTATATATGTAATATATATATAGAGAGAAAGTATTGGATTCATGTCAAAAATTCGATGTCGAGATTTTGATGGATCTTCACGTTTTGAGGTCCCCTGAATCCAAAAAAGTGGTTTTCGCGACATGGTCTGTCTGTGTGTGTGTCTGTCTGTGTGTGTGTGTGTGTGTGTGTGTGTCTGTGAACAAAATATCTCAAGAACGAAAAGAGCTAGGAAGTTGAAATTTTATATTTAAGTTAGGCACCCCCATGGGACGTGACACGAAGCTTTTAATCAAAATCGGCCAAAGAGTACTAGTACTTTACTGATTCACTTTTTCAGTTTTTTTCGATTTTCTCAAAAATTTGCTCCAACGATTTTTTTTAAAATTCAAAAATCAATTATTTTTTAGATTCTCTATAAAATGTATATTCTCATTTTGTGATTGAAATCTTCTGAAGACCACTTTACTCTTGTACTCCATAGAAAAGATAGGAGAAATGGTTGCCATGGTATCAAAATATAAATATTTTCCCATACTTATAAATTTTACATCTTGAATTCAATTGTACCCTACTGTCGGAAACTAAATACATGTCGACACAAAAAATCTGGTGTGACAAGCACAGTACACAACTTTCGATTACCGAAGGTAAGAGAAAGTTGTGTGCTGTGCGCCAGTCACACCAGATTTTTTCTCATTCACACTCACATTCACACACACATTCACACAGTCTTTTCGGCAACTGAGGCCATTTAAGACTTTAGACGATAACCGTTGTAATATATATTATCTATTGTGGGTTCAGGCATTTCTATTTAAGCCATCTGGTATCCAAATGGCTTAAATAAAATCATCGGACTGCCTGGGTCCGAACCCGCCACGTTTGGTATAGGAGGTAGGCACTATAAATAAATTTTTATTTTCCCTTGCTTATATATGAATATATAGAGAGAAAGTATCGGATTCATGTCAAAAATTTGATGTCAAGATTTTGATGGATATACACGTTTTGTGGTCCCCTGAATCCAAAAAAGTGGTTTTCGCATGGCGTGTGTGTGTGTGTGTATGTTAACAAAATATCTCAAGAACAAAAAGAGGTAGGAGGTCGTAATTTTATATTTAAGTTAAGTACCCCCCCGGCACACTAAGATTTTGAACAAAATTGGCCAAAGAATACTAGTACTTTACTGATGTACTTTTTCCAGTTTTTTTTTTTCTTTTTTCTCAAAATTCCCTTCAACGATTTTGATTAAAATTTAAAAATCAATTATTTTTTAGATGCTCTTTAAAATGTATATTCTCATTTTGCTCTCAAAATTGTTTGAAGTACCCTTTACTCTTGTACTTCATAGGAAAAATAGGAGAAATGGTTGCCATGGTAACAGAATATAAAATTTACCCATGTTTATAAATTTTACATCTTGAATTCTAATATATTGGTGGATACTAAATATATGTCGACTCAAAAAATCTGGTGGGACAAGCACAGTACACAACTTTCTCTTGCCGAAGAATAAGAGAAAGTTGTCTGCACACACCAGATTTTTATTTTATTTTTTCTAACAATTGTTAGAGAGATTGGGGATGGAACTCGGATTGGATAAAGACAGATAGACGGATATTTCGTCATCATATACCGTATATAGAGAGATTTTTTTAAGATATCTTTAATAAATAAGCCAGATATGTATTTTATTCCCTGAAACAAGTTGACTGAAAAATTGCGGCACTTGATTAAGAAAAAAACGAGGGTCGGCGGCGGGCCCGAGCCAGCTGAGTGAGTTAAGAAAGGAAAAAAATATTGAACCATTAAGATTCAGTTCAAAACAGAAACAAGTTAAAAAAAATTTCCTAGTCCATGAATTATGAAATTGAAATAATTAAATCTCACTATTATTCTATATTCTATATTTATATTAAAAATATATATTCTATTATATAAAGAATAAAAAATAAATACATTGGAAGATGAATTAGGGCTTTCTCTCTTGATCACGCCTAGAGGTTATACAACCCAATCTACTTGCGAGTGTCAATTGACAAAACATGTTTCTTGTCTCTCTCTCTCTCTCTTTCTCTTTGGTGTTATTTTGGCTAGAGTGTCCATCCAATCCAACTTGGCTGCTGTGCTACGCACATTTGCATACAGTGAGATAAATCTCTTTAAGAGTGAGGTGGGGGGGGGGGGGGGAAAGTTCGTTAGTATCACAAGGTATCTCCTCTCTCTCTCTCTGTGTGTAGCAAGGAAAACGTGTTTGAAACCAACAAGTGATGGTGATGGTCATCATTTGAGTCTCTTTCTGTCGTTGCTGGCCAGTTCTGCCACCTTAACCAACCACTTGGCTGGTTGGTTGGTTGGTCATGTGATCCCAAAGGCATGTGAAATTCTAACCAACTTTCACATTAAACACAACAACTAATATATACTATTTCGATAATAAAAGAAAGATTTCAAGAAGAGGGAAAATAATAATAAGAATATGTTTATTAAAGCTTTTGAATTATTATTATTATTAGCGGAATTTTTTAGTTATAGACCATATTTTTCTTATTAATTATTTATTAAAAATATAAATAATACTGTAAAACGTTTCGACTGCTTATTCTCCAGCCCTTATCACGTACTGTACACTTGCTCAGACTCAAGTGAACTAACTGCTACTACGTCCGTTACGTGCCTTTTTATATATACAACGACGTCAGCGCCATCTGCAGGCATTCCTATGAAGTTAGATTCAAATTTTCCCGCCATTTTCACTCATTCCCATGAAGTTAGTCATAATTATCAAAGCCAGTTTTTACATAAAAAACACAAGTTTTTTGAGCCCTCGGGCTTGGCGTAGTTGGTAGCGCGCCTGCCTTATATACCAAGGGTCGAGGGTTCGGATCCCAGGCAGTTCGATGATTTTATTTAAGCCATTTGGATACCAAAAGGCTTAAATAAGAATGCCTGAACCCCTAATATGTACCATTCATAATAACGTGTCAACTAGAGCCAATTTAAATGTAAGCTTGTCCGAGGGCTGCGTAGATCTGATAAGGGCGTATGATTTCTTAGTTCTCTTGAGGAACATTTCGGTTATAATTAAAGCCATTTTCAATACTGAATCGACATAAAAAAAACTAAGTAGAAAATAACCTCTATTTGAATAATAATAATAATTTTTGCAAAGCCACAAATAATCCTAATGGTTTAATCAAGAGACTTGAATGGCTAGAAGAAACAGACGAAACTTCATCCGAAAATTGCGGCACTTGCAGCTGTTCGTGGAGAGAAAATGTTATTTATAAGAACCGTATAAAAATATACATTTTTGTATGTCTTTATGGCCGGATTTAAGTGAAGCACCCTGAATACACTTGTTCTATGCACAAATTTCTAATTTATTTCAATATTAATATACATCAGGCACATAAGGTAAAATTAAATATTTTAAAAATTGAGATTTAGGGAGAACTAGACTTCTCTTCTTTCTCTGCGGAAGTTTTTAGAATTATTGAAGTTTTGAGTAGATCCACATATCGTTTAAATGATAGAAAAATTTGGAGCTCATAGAACTTTATCCTTTTTAAACATCAAGATAAACTATTTAGATTTTTGTTTTCAAGAGAAGGTAATATACATATTTATTATTGATTACGGTCAAAAATTCATTTCCTTAAGTGAAGAAGTTGAAGTTCTGAAAAGTCAAGTAATAAATTTGGAAGGTAGAATGAATGCTAGAGAGAGAAAAGACAGGGCTGGAAACCTTATGGTTAGAGGGATAAGTGAATTGGAGGAGGAAAATCGTGACAGCGAATTAACTAAGAGAGAACCCAAAGATTTTTTAGAGGCAAGGCTCAATTTGAATAATCTAATGATAGACAGTGCTAAAAGAATATGAGTGAGAAGAAACGGAATAGAAAGACCTATTATTGCTTGCTTTCGAAGTGTGCAAGAAAAATGGAGAGTATATAATGCGAGGCATCAACTTAAGGGCACCAAGGTTTTTTTGGGCTGCGATTATTCATTGGAGGACCGAAGGATTAGAAGGGAATCGTTCAAGTTGGCAAGAGAATACAGGGAAAAAAGGCCACGATGTTCGAGTGATGGGAATTAAGATAAAGATACATAGAGAGGTATTTAAACTTGGATATAATACGGCTCATCGAGCTTTGGAAAGGATTGAAACTTCGGAGAACGAAATGGGGCAGTCCGGTGGAGAGGCAGAAATGTAATTGATGAAAACCACTACACGGACAGTCGGCTTGTTGATCGTGAATCCAGCAGCAGTTTGAGACAAGACTCTGAATTCGGACATCCTTTTTTAGGATCTGGAAAGTACAGGATCCGAAGATCTTTGTGCTTTACTTGAGGTCGATGATATGGTGCCAATTGAAATGACCGCTCTAGCCTCTGTAGCAATAGCTACATGTTCTGCAGCCTCTGAGCCTACTATTATCACTACTACTTCTACTACTGCTGCTGCTGCTACTAATACTCCACCCTTTGAAGCAAAACATACACAAAATCCAAAGGTCAGTCTTCATAGTCAGAAAATGAAAGGACTCCTTGCTGAAAAATTGAATACACATGCGATCTCATCACAATAGCCCAATCACAAGTGCTGAACCCCGAATCAGTCGCGAGTAACTGATAAACAAATTTTGGTACTTCATGCAATAGTTGTCGATAAAGTCTTTAGACTGAGCAAACATGTCATAAAACGATATTGCAAATACCAGGCATCACAAGATTCATAAAAAAGAACATTTAAGTAGAGCGAGGAGAGTTTCTGAAAACGCTTTAATAATGCGATCTGTTTTCAGAATTTGTTTAGTCCCTTTAATGGAACATGCCCAGGGTCTGTGTTGACGATGCCGAAACCAACGAGAAGAGTTGTACCACAAATTACATTCCTCTATTAGGCGTAGGTTTTTGCTAATAGAGAGGGATTTCATGTGAGAAGTCTATTCACAGATTTCTTTAACAACCACTTTGACTAACAATGGTAAGTAAATTTAAACATTCTGTGGATTATTTATTTTCATGCAATAATTATTTTGTCCCACAACGCTCACTTTTCATAGTCAGACAATGAAGGGGCTCAAAGAATTGCTCCTTGCTGAAAAATTGAATACACATGCGATCTCATCACAATTAACAGCCCAATTACAAGTGCAGGTAGAAAAAAATAGTCGAGGTGGAGAGCCGACAGGTCCTCAACCTCGAATCAAACGAAGACGTCAACGACGCGAATAACTGATAAACAAATTTTGTATCTGTCTCTGAATGAGCTCTCTGCAAATACAGTATACGAATTGTAAGAAGTATGGAGGTGTTCAGAAGTGAGGGCTTTTGGAGGATTTAGGCCTTCCACAGTGCCGGGAAACGGAGTGCAAACGATGATTGCATGTTAAGCGGGTTTGAGAGCAGGCGGTTTATTCTGTTGTTTACTTTACATTACTTATTGTTACGCATTATTGCATTATTGATTGTTGAATATTGCAAACTATTATAGAGTATTGTCAAGAGATTACGACTTTTAATTCTGATAAGTACCGGTATTATATTTTTGGTAAGATATGGTCAACTTTATTTATTTAAACATGTGCATAGGGCAGGTTGCCCCTCATAGTGTACACAATTAATTTGACAAAAAATGCTCAGGAACATACTTATTCGTTGATCATTCGACTCCGCGACAGTGTTGGACCGAAATTAGGTGGTCAAGTTTCCAATCAAAAAACGGCGCTACATATGCCTCTCAAATCTCAGAATCTCTCACTCCCAAATGGGAAGACAACAAGGTACCGAAATTAGAGGCTCCACGGACATGTAAAGGGAGGGCATTCCAAACTCTGCTACTCGTAACGGCAAAAGAGCGTCCCATAAGGCCTCGGGGAGTGCAAACCACGCGCTCTGGTGGAAGTGCCAGAATATCGTAAATATAGGCGCGTACAGATAACATGGTATATGAAGGTCGTATATTTAAATCTCCTGAAGGAATTCCAGATATGATTATGATGGCAATCTCTTCGGAGGCGGTCTGTGCAGCTAGTTAAATTCAATGAATTTAATGTCGACCAAACGAAAGATGAAGAGAAGAGCCAGGGACTAACAAACGAAACTGGGTCAAATAAATATAGAGTAAATCATGAAATAATCGAAGGCAATTAATAAAAAAAAAAAAAAAAATGATGAATCGTCATTGAGATTGATCATCAATTTTGATCATCCGAGAGTTGGATGACCTCGGCCAGTGCCTTTAATGTGTCTTTGAAACAAATTATATAAATATTTGCTGCTGGCTTTCAGTCCTGAATCGTCCTTAGAGTTCATAATTGTTATCAACCCGTCCTCTGATCTATTTGGTCAAGTTTTTTTTTTTATTTTTAAGAACTCTATACAACATTTAAATGGCCTATAATTCTTATTTTTTTGTTGTCAAAACAGCAACGTTTTGATTTGTAAAATTTGGTGGGCAAAATGTCCAATGTCGTTTAATTCCAAAGGAATAAATTTTAAAAGACCTGCTGTCTGATTGATTGAAATATCAGGTGTAGGGTTGGTAGGTTTGGAGGCTGAATCGATTTTAAAATCGAAATTAAATAATCGATTTTTGCCAAAAAAACAAAAAATCAATTTTTAATCGCTCTTTGATTTTTTGTTTACAAAAAATTTTTCCCTATTCCCATAAGTTGATTTTAAGAACCTTAAAAAGCGATTTGTGGAACAAGAAAAATAGAACATTGCATTACTGAAGCCCCAAATCAATTTATTCTGTCTTTATAACTTGTATAAAGACCAACATATACAGTAGGGGGTCCTTAAAAATTGATTTTTGCAATTTATACCGGGGCAAAATAGTCCAGTCGATATAACTATTTATCTGGAAAGTATTATGAAGTTAATTAAATTTTTACAGGTTATTTGAGGAATGTCTATCCTAATTCCTCGACCTCGAGGACCCTTGGAAGGGGAGGGGGTGCAAAAACCTCAAAAACTTTGGACTTTTTTCAGTTTGTTTCTTATATTTCTACCATTGTTTTCTTTAAGTATCTCTCTTTAATACCACACAAACAAGTTCCTTGAATTTACAATAATTGTCTGCATATAATAAATGCAAGTTCCCTACTAAAGATTTGAGAAATAAGATAGTCACAAGCCACAGCAAAGTGGCGCCGATATCTGGAGTGAATGAAATTTCTTTCCTGTACAAATGACTTCTACGAATAAAGGAGCTGAAAATGAAGAGTCTGATTCTTTTTATGATTCTTGCCCTGGTAGGAATACACAATTGGGCCAAGCCTCAGACCAGGCTTGGCCCAATGGTCACTACTCAAGGCTTGGCAAATGACAACTGGCCCAAGGTTCGGCCAATTGTCAGCATTGGCAATTCCTACCAGGGTGGCACCCAACAAGCACCAATTCCTGCTTTAATTACAATAATGTAAGAATATAGACATGCTTTAATATGCATAACCTCTCTTTTGTGGCTTGTGACTATCTTTCACTCAATCTACTTTACGAATTTCTCGCTTTTTATCAAAACGCTTAAATGATAAGTCACTATAAAATAGAATTCCCGGTTGAAACGATTTTTTTTTCTTTTTTTTTTGGGGGGGGGGGGGATGAATAATTTATAAAATCCGTGAGATTATTTTAAGCTAATAGACGAAAAAAAAAAATAAGATTTAATTTGCGTTGACGGATTAAAATTCAAATGTCGAGAGAGAATCTCTCTCTCTAATGGATTTCAAACTCCAAATCAAATATAGGTGAGGAAATTTTCTATTTTTGTATGAGTGTGTGTGATTGGATTATACGTCCGTCCCCTTGTTGGAATTGGACTAATAGCCTGCCTGCCTGCCTTTAGCTGGGCTTTACTTTGCAAGAGACCATGTGTTCAAATATTAGCCCATATCGGGGCTGACGTTTTGTTTTGCCCTCTATCTCTTCGGGGCTGGTGGCCAATTTTAAATAAATATCAAACAAACAAAAAAAAGAAAACTAGGTCAACGCTTTTTGTGTGTATTCTTTGATTTCTAGATTTCAAAAAAAAATTCTCTCTCTCTCTCTTTGCTTCTTATCAATAATGGTGATAGAAGGACGAGAGAGAGAGAGGGAGGGATTCCCAATAAACAAATCTTGTTGCTCAAGTTGTCATTCAAGTGTCTGAATGAAGCGCGCAGTTTTTTTTTTATTAAATAAAGACTTTTTTTTTGAAAGGAGATTTATTTACTCTTTTTCATTGTACATTTTTGATGTAGTATGGTAAGGAAGAATGAAAAAGTGTTTCGAGGAGCGGGTGTTCTGATGATCTGAGAGGCAACCCCTCCCCCTCCCTTCCAATTCCTGAAGGTCTCCTCTTTCATTTTACGACCTCTATAAGTAAATTATTATTTCCAAAGGAATTCGGGACGTCTCACAGTGGTTCAACAAGCTATTCTAGCTGGACAAAATTCAAAAAAATTTAAGTTAATTAAGTTTGAATCACTTGCAAACCATTCTCTGATGTCTATACCAACAGAAAATGTCCGGGAATTTCGGGGGGTTGTTTGCCTTTTGCAGTTAAAAAGGGTCAAATTCAATTGTCAATTTTTACGCATTATTACCTCTCCTAACTTGCACCATTATTCTACGGCAGATTCGACAAAAATTGCTTAACGATTGTTAATTCTCTTCTTTTAGACTTTAATCTAAAAGTATGTACTTTTAAAATTATTTTATAACAATATAATTAAGAAATAATAAAGTTACAAAAAAAAAAAAAACTAAAATTAAATCAATTTTGCTACTTTATTCATACTTATAAAAAATTCTCCGTTAGTCTCCGTCATTTAGTAATAATGTTTGATTAGAACGAGTATTGTAGAGTTTAGATAACAAATTTTACAACCATATATCACCATATTTGGTTTTTATTGCAGTTTAAACAATGGACAACGCATTCACTCGAAGAGCTTTATTCGAGGGGTCACGGGCAAAAATCAACATATATTAGAAAATTTTTTAATAAAATGGCTCGACGGTGTAGTCGAATTTCCTGAAATTGTATCAAAAGCGGCTGCTGAAGTTTAAAAACCGACCGCAACAGCAAGAGTGAATTGCAGATGAGGAGAGAACGCGGGATGAAGAAATATGTCTGATTTTCAGCAGCAACATAGGCGTAACTAGGGAATTCGACTGGGGAAGGGGCCATGGGACCAGCCATCTTCCAGGGGGCTTGGAATGCCCCATATTGTCACAATTTCTCTAGGGGGGGGGGGAGCTTTCTGGGGGGCGGGGCTCCCCTGGTACTCCCTAGTTACGCCCATGAGCAGCGATGAAGGCTTTTAATATATTTTTATTGTTATTTAATAAAAGTACCCCCAAAAAAGTTGCTTTTGTTTTAATATTAATTTTGTCCAGCTAGAATAGCATTTTGAACCTCTGTGCGTCTGTCAAATAGAGCAACAGACACTTATTTAGTAGTAGACCCTATCGGTGAGTGAAAACTACTCTAAATCTTAGAGAGACCAAGTGCATTCAAGCTATGCAACCAATACACAGATGCATCTATATTTTGGAAACGATGCGGTCCCTAAAAGTCGACGATATTCAAAAAAGAGTTTTATTCCATGCCTACTGTCAACATTCACCTGCTCTTGTTATAAATATTTTCACTTTTGAAGATAACACGCCAAATATGTTTCACATGATTTTCTTCAAAACAATTTATTTTATAAGTGAGGTGTTATACAGTAGTAACCTATTTGAGCTCGGAGCCCTTACGTGATTTTCTTGGGCTTGATAATATAAATATTAATATAATATTAATTTTGCAATATATATATCCAGAAGTAACTGATGAAGGCAAACTGTTTTAATAACAACAATAGAAAAAAATTCTGCTGAGATGTGACTGTAGAATTTAAAATGGAAACAAGAATCGTAGCAGTCAGGATATCTTGTAATAGTAGAGGTAGGTCATGATTAGCGACCGAAACGTCGACAATTAACAATTAAATTAAAGTTTATTTATTTATTTACTCCTATCTGCTACTATCTTCTATATCCATTTCTTCGGATTAATATTATTTTCTTAAAATTTAGACAGCTCACATCTTCGTTATTAATTCATATGCGAATTTAGATGCGCCCTTTTTTTCTTTCTTTTATTTATTATCATCTTTAACTCTCCCACTTTCTTTTAAAATTAAATATGCCCTTTTCACAAATTTAGATTAAAAGAAAAAATAAGAGAATTAAAGTGGAAAATTAGATCAAGATCTTTCTTAATTACGTTAACTGCATACACGCAGGCTCAGCGAGTGAAATATCGTTAAGCATTATTAATCGAATCCCATTACGGGCCTTTTCTAATTTATTATTCCATGATTATTCATTAAAAAAGATTCATTATATATATTTTCTAAGCCTTAGCAGGCAAAGGCAAGGACATTTGCAGTCAATTCTAATCTAGAATTCTGTCTGTTTGTTGGAAACAATTTCAACAATTCGAATTTTATCATTTTGATTTGAGATTCTTTTAAAACAGAAGGGGGCACAAGAGCAACAGTCGCCACAATTGATGCCAAGCGCGGGATTGGTAGCCTCGAAAAATCAGCGTGTTGAACGTCCCCCGGTTGCCATGGATAATATCAATTTAACCATTTATATAATAAAATGTTGTACCCCTGAATGGCCTCAGTGGCCGAAAAAGGTTAAAAATAAGCAGAGGTGTCCAACTTGCAAGGCCTCAAGATCCACATCAAAAATCTGTAATGTTTTTACTTTCTCTTACCTATGTATATATATATATAGAGAGAGAAAGTATTGGATTCAAGTCAAAAATTCGATGTCGAGATTTTGATGGATCTTCACGTTTTGAGGTCCCCTGAATCCAAAAAAGTGCTTTTCGCGACAGGGTCTGTCTGTGTGTGTGTGTGTGTGTGTGTGTGTGTGTGTCTGTGTTCAATTTTAAACATGAAGGAATTGAGGTTTTTAAAATTTTACATTAAAAATATATTTTTTTCGAAAGAAAAGTATTTTTTTCAAATCTCGGGGAGGGGGGGTAATTACCCCCCCCCTTCCCTGTATCCGCCCTTGATTCCCATCTTTCTACATATTGATATAAATCGCCCTCGGGGCTTGGTGTAGGGTTAGCGTGCTAACCTCGTATCCCAAAAGTCGCGGGTTCGGACCCCAGGCAGTCCGATGATTTTATTTAAGCCATTTGGATACCAAATGGCTTAAACAAGAATGCCTGTACCCCCAAAATAGATATATTAAACATACAAGTATCGTTTAAAGTCTTAAATGGCCTAAGTTGCCGAAAAGACTGTGTGTATGTGTGTATGGATGTGAGTGTGAATGGGAAAAAAGTGAGTGTTTAAAAAAAAAAGAAACTCATAAAGGCTTTAAATTTTGAAAATCTCTAATTTCTCATTGAAATTACACCGACGACTAATTAGCAGAATTTAATTAAATCTCTCATGCAGTAGAATATAAAAATTTAATGAGTCTAATTAATTAATTTTGGTGGTGGAAGAGATTTAAAAAAATATCCGAGAGATTAAATTTCTTCTCATTCAAGCTAATAGAATATAAAATTTCTTCCATAGAAGTAGATGTCCGTAACAAAATAAATAATCTTTCCCTTTAAGCTCTCATCATCATCATCATCTAGCGAAGTGTCCGTCTGTCCCGCTCTGTTTGACCAACTTCGCGTAATTTTGAAACGCAATTTTGCAGTCTTAGAGAGGACATGATGGAGAGTTGAGGAAAAATACTCGCGTCTCGAAATTCTCAAAAGGGGAAAGGCAAAAAATCCCAGAAAATGAATTTGCCCATTGGAAAGCATGGAATTTTGACTTGCCTTATCAAAAATTAAAGGCAAATGAAAAAAATAAAATTAGTTAAAATAATTAAATCTCTCAAATAAAAAATAATAAAAATTGTTATATAATTAAATTTTTAAATTTTTTTTTTCATTTTCTATATAGAGATCGAATTAAATGAAGACAAATATCGCAATAGAATTAGTTTTTAATTTTAAATAGGCCTATTAATATTTTGCCTCGATGGGATTAAAATAAATTTAGGGGTAGGTATTTGAGTCAGCAGATAATTATTTATTGAAAATTAATCATTTAATAGAGAGAGAGAGAGAGAGAGAGGGGTGATGATATTATTTCGCATTTATTGAACCTATTTGAAAATCAATCATTATTAGTTATTGTCCTCTATAAATGCTTTCATTTGTGCATTTGTAATTGATTTTTATCTCTTACATAATAAAAGCTCTTTTTGAAATGATCAGAAATCATTGGTGTAACAGAATAAAGCCTGGATTTATTTGGCCATCATCAGTTATTAAGGCGGAATAGGAGCGAAAGTGTTACGCATGTTTTTCCCGATAAGATGGCGTTGTGTGTCATAAAAAGTATGCCCAAAAAATCAAGTAATTCAAAAATTTGCCAAGAGATGTCAGAATGGTAGCTAATAATATATAATGCATTTGGTTGATTTTCATTGATCTTTTAACAATAAATACTTTAGAAATGTCATTATATATTATGTATCTTTTATAAAAGCATAAAAATATATAAATATAGGCTATTAGGGGATCAGCTGTTAGACTAGCCTGCCATCTATTGCAAGAATGCTGAACTAATTTGACAGTTGGTTTTTAAATAAATCATCTAAGCTTGTTTTAAAAACTTCTTAATTAATATGTGATTAATAATAACAATAAATTCATTTTTAAATTAAAAAAAAATTAAAGATTATTGGGACAGATTGTTTTTTTGTATTTGCTTGATAACAAAAAAATTAATTACGATTATTTTTTTATAAGTCATTAAACAAATTATAGCTCGATGTCCCAATAATCTCTTATGAATTTAATTCATTAAAAAAAAAAACCGCATAGAAAAATTCCTTATAATAGTCTAGTTTTTTTTTAAAGTACGTTTAGGCAACCAGAGCGCTTAGCTGTTTATAACAATACAAACTTTGTGTTTTTAGTTTTGATTTGTCTTGTCTAATTTGTTAATAAGTCTCTATTAATCCTCACTGAGGAAGGCTAAAAGTTCACTGACATTAACAATATATTTATTTTTTTTAACAATAAACTAATTAAATATTTGCTCTGCAACTAAGTTATAACTTCTAATGGGTAAAATTTAATTTAAATAGTCATCGAAAATAATAATTTCCTCTCGTTGTTGTTAATGATTCTTAAAAAAAAACTTTCCTTCTCCTCTTCATTTACTTAGAATAAACATTAGATAAACAGACACACAGTGTATAAAGAAATACTTGGTTAATAAGAGAGTAAAGAATAATAATTAAATAAATAATCAACATATAGACAAATAAATATTTATTTTTGCGAGAGAGAGAGAGAAAAAAAGCAGCGCCCATTTAATTGCTAAACAGAAAGAGCAAAGAGTATTTCTTTTTTAAATGGTAATTAGCCAAAGAATGTTTCATTATTTAAATGATGATGATGATGATGATGATATTTAGTGAAAAGTAGAATTGAGAAAAAAAATAATAATGAGCGTTTTTAAGATAAAAATCTTAATAACTGGCTGCTCCGCCATTACACGTGGAAAATGACATTAAATATTTTAACAATTCAATTTCAATTTATTTGTCTGGATTTTTTTTTTGACTCGAAACTTCTCGTTTATCTGCGGAAGAGATGTTAAGTTTGATACATAATCATATCTACATTTTTTTTGTAGAAAATATGTTTTAACTCGTCTTATTATTTATTATTTTAGTCGCTCATGGGCCCTCATCTTGTGGCTAGATGGATGGTGACCACGAGCTACCCGAGCTGGGACATGCAGTCTTGTTCTTTGTATGTCTGTCTCTTCCTTCCTCTTTTCAACCGTGCGACGGGCCGGCCTGTTCTATTTCTTCCTGTCGCAAAACGTAGGGTTAGAGGGGAAAAAAAACCGCCGACCCCGCACCGCGGAATAATAAGGGCGAGGACAGAAGATTATTTATTAATCTAGCTATCACTAGGGCTCGGATTTATAGGCACTAAAAATTTTTAATATAGGGAGACAAAGTGACTAAAATAGGCACTTAAAAAGGCATTCTAAAAACAAAGTCAGTTTCAATATTAACCGCCACGTTAGAGAATATAGCCGGGAAGTTAGACAACCAGAGCTCTTATCTTTATTAGTGTTATAGATTTAGTACTCACTTATTACTCAAACTGTTGTAATAATTCAATTATACATAAACCTTGTGTGTTAAAATTAAGTTGTTTTAAATTATTTTCTTGAATTTTTAATTCTTATAAATCATATAAAAATAGAAAATGCCTCCCGGCACCGATCACGGGGCACGTTGGTCCACTCGAAATATTTTGGAAATAATTATTTTTTTTTTAATCTAAACTTCAATTTTTAGAGACTTATACGTTGACCTTATGCTAGCTTTGGTTAGCTAGGAGGTTTAAATTTTATATTTAAGCTAGGCACTCAACAGAGGCGTGAAAATAAGCTTTTAAACAAAATCAATCAAAAAGTACTAATACTTTACTGATGTATTTTTTTAGTTTTTATTTTTTTCGATTTCGTCAAAATTACGTCCAACGATCTTGATTAAAATTCAAAAATCAATTATTTTTTAGATGCTCTTTTTTTTTTTTTTTTTTAAGGTCCTTCTCGGCGTCTAAGGCCATTTAGACCCCATCCCTATTTATTTCAAATGATTTGATTTGTAGTCAAATCAAATGAAATAAATTTTTCTCGCTTAGGATGGGAAGCGAACCCGGGACTCCGGTGCGAGAGGCCAATGTCTTCTCACTGAGCCACGGCTCCCGGGCTTTAGATGCTCTTTAAAATGTATATTCTCATTTTGCCATTGAAATCTTCTGAAGACCACTTTACTCTTGTACTCCATAGAAAAGATAGGAGAAATGGTTGCCATGGTTACAAAATATAAATATTTTCCCAAATTCTAAAAATATTGGCGGAAAGTAAATATATGTCGACACGAAAAATCTGGTGTGACAAGCACAGAGCACAACTTTCGATTTCCGAAGGTAAGAGAAAGTTGCGTGCTGTGCGACCAACCCCACCAGATTTTTATTTTATTAATTTGTATTTCGTAATAATAATAAAAAATTCTCGATTTTTCCTCTTTCTCTCTCTCTCACACTCTCATTTTAGATGGAAATTAATAATAATAAACAAACGTTAATTTAATAATCATATGAAATAAAAAATAAATATTTAATTATTTATTCATTAGGATCCTCTCAAACGATTGATTTTTCGGATGCAATTATTTATTTATTTATTTATTATATGATTAAATATTAATAATTGTGTTTACAATTGCATCATCATGTATGTATGTATGCACTTCATTTGTAATTTAGATAAATAAATAAAATAAAATGATTGTCAAATAAAAGAAAAAAAAAAAAAAAAATCATTAACGCGTTTTATTTAGGGATGAGCAGGATCCCGGTCATTTGGAATTTAAATCCATTAATCCGATCCGTTCGAGGATTTTGGGTTGAAAACCAAAAAATTTTTTTTTTTAAGGATCTAGGATCGGAATTAAATCCTTTTCATAAGGGATTTAAAATATTATTAACTTTAGAGAGGGCTCGCTGGTGTAGCGGGCTAGGTTGTCGGCTTCTACAAAGAAGATCCCTGTTCAAACCCTGGGCGTGCGGGCTTTTTCATTAAATAAAAATATTTATTTAATGTAAACAAATCCTCAAGCAAGCCCTGGATTGGAATATAGGATCTCACCACAATAGCCCTCTGGCAACTCTACTAGGAGAGGGAATTGCTGTGACATCCCGTCCTGTGGAAGGGACGTAAAGAAAGCTCCCTCTCAGTGATGCATTCTTCGAAAGGAGTCGGTGCTGAGGGAGGAACTATAACACCCTCTCTAGCATAGAAGAGGTTGAATAAAATGAACCAGAAATAAGGATTAGTTCACTAGCTAGAGACGAAAGCAGGAGGAGGAGTTAGAGATAGGAAATGATGTAACTTCACGGGGTGCCGGTAGATGGCTACGGCCAGAGGCCGGTTGGGTTTGAGGTGTGTGTCTTCGTGCACGAAAGCACCTCGAGTAAATAAACGGGGATCCCGATAGGAATTTCAAAATAATAATAATAATATTTACTTTAGAAGGAAACTGTTTGCAAAAAATCTGGTGTGACTCGTTACACAGCATACATGACGACACAAAACATCTGGTGTGACAAGCACAGTACACAACTTTAGAATACCGAAGGTAAGATAAAGTTGTGTGCTGTGCGCCAGTCACACCAGATTTTTCTATTTATAATATCAATTTTTTTCACTCTCCTGAGGAAGGTGGTGATTAAAACCCTAAACCCCCCTGGTTGCGCCAGTGTCCAGAAGAGTATATTATATATTCCTTTTATTTATTTTTTACTCTTTGCTGCATAATATTAAAAGAATTTAATATTCAGTCTGTTTCTTTCGTATTTTTTGAATAAATAAGATCAAGTCAGATGGTTTCTTTTTTTTTTAATTATGATCGACTCAAGAGATCGATTGGGAAGGAAAGGGATTGGGGAGGCATTTGCATTACGAGGAGAGAGAGAGAGAGAGAGGCCCTATGCCTGTGTGGCACGCGCCAGGAAATTTGAACGTCGACGACGACGACGAGGAGGAGGACGTTGTAGTAGAAGAAGTGGGCCACGGGGCTGCAGCCGTTGACCCCGATGACCTTGGCCCCCTCCTCACTCAGTCAGCCTCCTTCTTCTTCTTTTTCTACTCCAGGCTGGGCGGCACTTCCGCGGGCCGGGCGCCACACTCTCTGCTTGCTGCCCAACCTCTCTCTCTCTCTCTCTCTCTCTCACTTACAGCAAGCAACATTTGATTTCACCTCAAGGGATTAGATAGATATATACAACACTCTCTAGCGGATTTTTTTTATTTTATTTTTTTTTTCTATTGGTAATTTCAAAACAGTCTCGTTAATTATTATAAAAAGATTTTCATTCTACTCACCACTAGCCCCCAACTCTTTGTTTATTATTATTTCTATATAATCCATTAGAAATTGTTATCAATAATTATGATAATTTTTTTTTTTTTTTTTATTTATTTTTACACTTTTCATTTAGTGATTTTTGAGTTTATTATATAGATTTTAAATACACAGTATAGATGGCAACCGGGGGACGTTCCACATGCTGATTCCTCGAGATCACCAATCCGAGTTTTGATCGCTTGGCAATCTCTTAACCGCAACGATTGTGTTGACTGTTGCTTTTATCATATGTTGTGTGATGTGCTAGCACTCCAGAATTTCTGTATCGAGATATATACAATTACAATTATTTTTTTTAAGTTTTTTTTGGAACTATTTAAACTAGTGTTTTTTTATTTTATAATCCAGAGAGCAAGTTACTGGTGATGTTACGAGTTAGAAAAGAGCAGGTACTGGAGCAGGAAAGAAAAAAATCTCTTACCTTCGGTAATCGAAAGTTGTGTGCTGTGCCCCAGTCACACCAGATTTTTTGTGTGGATTTAGTTTCCAACAGTAAGATACATTCGAATTTCAAAATGTAAAATTTATAAGTATGGGAAAATATTTATATTTTGTTACCATTTCTCCTATCTTTCCTATGAAGTACAAGAGTAAAGTGGTCTTCAGAAGATTTCCTAAAAAGGTGTATCTATCAAAATATCGGAATTTTTGACATGGATGCAATACTTCCTCGCTAGATATTAACATAAGCTTATAAACGTAAAAGTAAAAAATCTTACAAAAAAAAAAAAAAAAAAAACATGACCAGGATCTTCTTAAATTATGTGGAACACAGGAACTCCAGGTGATATTGGAAGTTATGTTAAAAAATTTTTTTTAAATAATTATTAATTATTATTATTAATCTTTAAAGATCCTTAAAAAAGAAAAAAATATTTTTCTTTAACATAACCTCCAATATCACTTGGAGCCTTACAATAAAGTAACTTCCTGTGTTTCACATAATTTAATGATTAAATATATAAATACAGGATTATCCTCCAATAGAGAAGAATCTTAGAGGATTATGACCTCTGTGTTTGCTTAATGGAAGAGGGGTCACATACAAAATTGAATTATTTTACTATTTCAACGTATTGAGAAGGCGGAGAAACGTGAAAATTGGAGAGAGCCTCCTTCAATCAGATAGTCGAGTGCAAATGGTTGTCTAAGCCAAAGGGGCAAACTACAGATACACTTTTGAAACCATTTATACCGTTACAAACACTTTACAAATCAATTAAAACTAAAAACAACGAGATGATATGTTTAAATATATTATTCCTATTGAAACATATCGCCTAGTATTTTACCAAATATTTATATTAAAAGGATTATTTTTATTTTCTGATTTATTCAAGTTAGTTAACATGAATTAGGTCCTTTTGTCCTTGAAATAATTAATTCAAATTCAAAGAGGACCTTCTAATGATTACGAACAGGAAAGGAGAGGCGAGGGTCCGATAGATGAAAAGATAGAGGGAGGGGAAAGAGAGGGGAGGGGCCGCCCAGAGCGGGCGGCGCGATTAGTTAATTACTAAAGTATTGAACTATCTTTTTTTTTTATTGTACCTTTCGGCCATTTAAAGTGTTTTATTGAAGCGATGGCAAATGCTATACGCTTGTTCTTCCGGACCTATCCGAAGTATCTAAAGATACAATATAATTGAGGAATGTCCCTATGTCTGTCATGCTCCGTTTTACCAACTTCCATTTGGATTTACGAAATGCAATCTAATAGAGTTAGTACGTTTTGCAGAGTTACGGAAAAATTCTCGAGTCCTCAAATTGTCAAAAGGGGATGCTCAAAAATATGCATTGAAAAGCATTTGGTTCTATTTTACTCTCAGTATGAAAAATCTGGTGTAGCTGGTCGCATAGCACACAAATCGAAAGTTGTGTTCTGTGCTTGTCACACCAGATTTTTTTTATGTCGACATATATTTATATTTACAGGAAGGTGAAGAAAATAGACTTAATTCGGCCCAAAATTATTTATTACCATCCATACGATTATATTTATATTTAGTTTTGAAAGTACGGTACATTCGAATTTCAAGATGTAAACAATATTTTTTTTTTTTTTTAAACATTCACACTTTTTTCTCATTCACACTCACACTCACACACATTCATACAGTCTTTTCGGCAACTCAGGCCATTTAAGGCTTTAGACGATAACCGTTGTAATTAATATATATATTGGGGGTTCAGGCATTTTTATTTAAGCCATTTGGTTAACAATATTTATAAACATAGGAAAATATTTATATTTTGTTACCAAGGCAACCATTTCTCCTCTTTCCTATGAAGTACAAGAATAAAGTGGCCCCCGGGTGTGGCGTAGTAGGTAGCGTGCCTACTTCCTATACCAAACGTCGCGGGTTCGGACCCCAGGCAGTCCGATGATTTTATTTAAGCCATTTGGATACCAAATGGCTTAAATAAGAATGCCTGGACCCCAAATAAATATATTTATATAATAACGGTTATCGTCTAAAGTCTTAAATGGCCTGAGTTGCCGAAAAGACTGTGTGAATGTGTGTGTGAGTGTGAGTGCGAATGAGAAAAAGTGTGAATGTTTAAAAAAAAAAAAAAAAAAGAATAAAGTGGTCTTCACAAGATTCCAATGGCAAAATGAGAATATACGTTATAAAGAACATCTAACAAATAATTGATTTTTGTATTTTAATCAAAATCGTTGGAACGAATTTTGGGTAAATCATTTTGAAAGGTTATATTTGCCGAGATTAGCAGGATTATCTTAATTTGACATGTTTAAAACAATGAAATGATTGTCTTCTGCTGAAATATTAATTCTTTTGATTTATTTATTTATTTACAGAAACTAGTTTCGAGAACATTTATCCTCTTCATCAGTCTGATACAATATCCAAAGTTTCGTCATGTAATTTTCATGTACGAAACTTTGTATATTGTATCAGACTGATGAAGAGGACAAATGTTCTCGAAACTAGTTTCTGTAATTAAATTAATAAATCAATAGAATTTATATTTCAAATTGGGAAAATTGAAAAAAAATGAAAAAGTACATCAGCAAAGTACTAGTACTCTTTGGCCGATTTTGATTAAAAGCTTATTTTCGCTCTCCCGGGGGTGTTTAAATTAAATATAAAATTTCAACTTCCTTGCTCAACTCCTTCATGCTTAAAATTATCGCGGACTTTAGACCCATCAAAATCTCTACATCGAATTTTTGACATGAATCCAATACTTTCTTTCTATATATTAACATATATAGAGGTAATAGATAGTAAAAAAATCGTTGGTAATTTTAAAGATAAATGAAAGAAAACGAGATGTCAGAAAAATTCAAGAAAGCTGAGTGTCCGCAAGTCCGTTCAGGAAGCGAAGGGCGAAATCCGTCAAAGGCGGGCAGCGCGGTTGATTATTTTAATTCCTATTACCCAATCAAATTAATTAATTAATTCAACAAATCCCGTTTATCGCGGACTTTAAAACTACGGTATGTAGTATCAAAGAAAAACAATTTTTTTTTCTTTGAATAGCACTTAAGATGATCGTGGCACATCACGGAATGCATCAAGTATTTAATAATGAATACCCTTTAAAAAAAAAAAAAAAATCATCCATTTGATTAAACTTTTAACCTTTTAAAGAGTAAACACAAAAATGACCAAATAATAATAATATAAACACACACCAAGAGAGAGAGAGAGAGAGAGAGAAAAGATAAAAGCAAAAGATGATTGACCTCAAATTTCCCATCTGGTGGCCGATACATTCTTTGAGCAGCAACATCAGCAGCAGCAGCAGCAAGCAGCCAGGGCATATATCGAGTACACAAGTGTGTGTGTGTGTGTGGGTGAGTACCGATGCTTGGCGGCCTTGGAGGTCGTTAGTTCGATGGTTCTTCGGCCTCATCTCTCTCTCTCTCTCTCTCTCTCTGCAACAAAACCGCTTCTCTCTCTTTTTTCTCTACCTGTTTGTGTTTGCCTTTCGGGATCATGATGAATCCCGAGGAAGGAAATTTTTTTTTTTTTTTTTTCAATTAATATGTTAAATTTTTTCTCAAAACAAAATATTAGTAGAGAGATTCATCAAATTGTTGTTTTTTGTTGTTGTTTACATTTAAAACAAAATATATATGAGTGAAATGAAAACTTTAATTTTAGAGTACCTCTCACATTTCCTTGGGAAATATTTATTAGAAATTAACGTATAACTAGCCTCCGGGCTTGGTGTAGAAGGTAGCGTGCCTACCTCCTATACCCAGTGGCGGATTAATGCAATTTTGTCGGAGGGGGGGGGGGGGCGGTTTTTTTTTTTATTTAAGGACTTTGTGGGCATCTATGGCCATTTAGACCCCTTTCCTATTTATTTAAATTGATTGGTAACAAATTCAATTGAAATTAAAGCCCGGAAATCATAATTTCTTTAGATTACTAGTTTTTATAACATTTTGAATTTCTTCTGAGGGGGGGGGGCTATCGCCCCCACCGCCCCCCCCACTCCTTTAATCCGCCCCTGCCTATACCAAACGTCGCCGGTTCGAATCCCAGGCGGTCCGATGATTTTATTTAAGCCATTTGGATACCAAAGTTGCCGAAAAGACTGTGTGAATGTGAGTGAGTGTGAATGTTTAAAAAAAAAAAAAATTAACGCATCACTAAAAAAAATACATTTTATTGAACGCCCATTGCAGAGAGAAGGCATTAGCTTCCCGTCCTAAGCGAGAAAAATGTATTTCAATTCAATTGAAATAATTATTGATTCTAAATGGCTTTAGATGCCGATAAAGAATTTAAAACAATTTAAATTAATTTTTATCTTTTCTTAGACGTCCGCGGCCCAGTCCCAATCAGTCCGCGGCGTTGGGAACCACTGATATAGACAATATAATTTTATCTTATGGCTAATTTCTTGAAGCAGACAAACTGTGCACCCAGTCACACCACATGTTTTTATTAAAATTAATGATTATCAAAATGAATAAATCAAAAAGGGTAGATGTATAAAAAATAAATAACTTAATTTACATGATACATAAACATAATCATTTAAAGCCTTTCTTTATTTTTTGTTGTCTATTCAACTATTCTTTATTCTTCTTCTTCTTCTTCTTTTTCTTTCTTTCACACAAACAGTTAACAAAATATTCTAACAAACGTATAATAATATAATAATAATAATAATAATTGAATTTCTTGGCTTTTTTTTTTTTAAATGCTTCATTAAAAAATACATTCTATTTCAATTCAGAAATTAAATAACTGTAAATTATTTATTTAACAACCGAGAAAGTAAATAAATACATAAATAAGAAATTACAGACACACCCAGAAAGAGAGAAATAGAAGTTACTAGCTCCTCCGTCTGCCTTCGGCGGGCTTCGTATCTGCCCAAGGGGGCTTTACCCCCCACCCCCTGGACTCTTCTCCAGCTAGCTTGGACCCTCGCCGCAATTTTTCATTCAACTCCGCAATTTTCAGGCAATTAATAATAAAAAAAAAAAAATCTGGTGTGACTGGTCGCAGAGCAGACAGCTTTCTCTTAACTTAGGCAAGAGAAAGTTGTGTACTGTGCTTGACACACTAAATTTTTTGTGTCGACATATTATTGAAGTTTCCGGCAGTACGGTACATTTCAATTCGAATTTTTATGTTTTTTTTTTTTTTAAACATTCACACTTTTTCTCATTCACACTCACACACACACAGTCTTTTCGGCAACTTAGGCCATTTAAGACTTTGGCGATAACCATTATTATTTATAATATCTTATTAGGGGTCCAGGCATTTCTATTTAAGCCATTTAATATCCAAAATGGCTTCAAATAAAATCATCGGACTGCCTGGAGGTCCGAACCCGCGAAGTTCGGTATAGAAGGTAGGCACGCTACCAACTAGACCAAGCACGTAGACATTAGAGAATTATATAAATAGAGAAAATCTTTATTTATATTTTGTTACCATGGCAACCAATTTTCCTATCCTTCCTATGAAGTACAAGAGTAAAGTGTTCTTCAGAAGATTTCAATGACAAAATAAGAATATACATTTTAAAGAGACATCTAAAAAATAAGTGATTTTACGAATTTTAATCAAAATCGTTGTAGGGAATTTTGCGAAAATCGAAAAAAACTGAAAAATTACATCAGTAAAGTACTAGTACTCTTTGGTCGATTTTATTCAAAAGCTTCATGTCATGTGCCAGAGGGGTACCTAACTTAAATATGAAATTTGAACCTTATAGCTCTCTCCGTTCTTGAGATATTTTGTTCATAGACAGACAGAGCATGTCGCGAAAACCACTTTTTTGGACTCAGGGGACCTCAAAAAGTGAAGATCCATCAAAATCTCGACATCGAATTTTTGAGATGAATCCAATACTTTCTCTCTCTATATATATTAACATATACATATAGGTAAGAGAAAGCGAAAAGAGTTTTAGGGCGATTGTTGTTGTCTCTATGATTAAAATAAGTTTTCCAGAGTTTTGTGACATATGGCAGTGGACTTTAATTAATTCTAGGCGCTAGGGGTGAAGGGGAAATATCAAATGAGGGGAAATCTTAATTAATTATCAAAAGATATAAAGTTATAAGTTCATAGACTTTAAATTAAGGTTTTCCCTTTTTCATTTTATAAAATGCTCCCTTTCACTTTTTGTATAAAAGTTTTAACCCTTTATATAGCTACGTAATAGCAGCATGTGTTTTTTTATTTGACTACTTTCTATAGCGGATCCCTGTGGAAGGGACCTAAAGAAGGTTCCCTCTCACTGTCAGTTCTTCGAAAGGAGTCGATGCTGAGGAGTTGCTCTTCAAACTAGGACATCCTCCAAAGCATAGAAGAGGTTGGATAAAAGGAATCAGTAATAAGGATTAGTTCACTAGCTAGAAATGAACTTAGGAGGAGGAGTTAGAGAAAGGAAATAATGTAACTTCACGGGGTGCTGGTAGATGGCTACGGCCAGAGGCCGGTTGTGTTTGAGGTGTGTGTCTTCGTGCACTTGAGCACCTCGGGTAAATAAACGGGGGCAGACAGACACACAGACAGCGCATGTCTCGAAAACCACTTTTTTGGATTCACGGGACCTCTAACAAGGGGAGGTCGCCACCTGTGGGTCACCGATTTTATTCATATTTGGTGAAGTTAAAGTACACAACCCCCTAATCATCTGTGCAAAATAATAGGTCGCGCTTCTCAAGCATTTCCGAGAAAAATCGATTTAAAAATTAGCACGCACATTATGTGTGAAACTAGTTGAATCATAGTCGTCAAGGAGCGTGGCTCAGCGCTAAAGTTCCTGCCTCCAAAACAGTGGTCACAGGTTCGAATCCCGTTCGCGCAATTTTTTTTTTTTTTTTTATTATTATTTATTATTTTTTTTATTTATTAGCTAATGTAAATTGTTATAATTAATAGAAATATTAATTAAATGATTTTAAATTTGCAGATTTAATAATTTAAAAAAAAATTAATAAAAATGCTCCAAAATCAATTTAAAAAAAATATTTTCTTATATTAAAATGTTCTTATACCATTTATTTTAGGATGTTTTTTATGTTAGGATGTACTAGAAATGAAATAAAATTAAACATTATTTAACATTTATTTAATTTTCATCGTCGGAGTCTTGTGGATTGCAATGATTTGGGTGAAATTCGTCATAAAAACAAAAAAAACAATAATGGTTTTTGCACCATGCACATATAATAAATGAATTTTTTTTGCAGGAGCAATACTTGATTTTGGAGCATTTTTATTAATTTTTTTTTAAATTATTAAATCTGCAAATTTAAAATCATTCGAACCTGTGACCACTGTTTTTGAAGTCAGGAACCTTAGCGCTGAGCCACGCTCCTTGACAACAAGGACTCAACTTGTTTCACACATAACGTGCGTGCTAATTTTTAAATCGATTTTTCTCGGAAATGCTTGAGAAGCGCGACCTATTATTTTGCACAGATGATTAGGGGGTTGTGTACTTTAACTTCACCAAATATGAATAAAATCGGTGACCCACAGGTGGCGACCTCCTCTTGTAAGCAAAATCCATCAAAATCTCGACATCCAATTTTTGACATGAACCCAATACTGTCTAGATAGATGAGAAGAAGAAGAAAATTCGCAGCTAGTTATATTTCATTATTTTTATTCCCATTATGTTGACGTTTCGATCCCGGTTGGGATCATCCTCAGAACAAATGGGTGTTAAATATGTGTCACTCACTCCTGATTTGTCTTGCGACGTGAACATCGTCTCTCTTGACCACTTAATTTTCAATTGTATTCTAACTAATATAATTTATTTTTATTCATATTTGTATCTCTTCAAGTTCTATGTATGATATATGATTGAATTATGTAATTTACACACATTTAACACCCATTTGTCCTGAGGATGATCCCAACCGGGATCAAAACGTCAACATAATAGAATAAAAATAATAAAATAAAACTACGTAGCTGCGAATTTTCTTCTTTTTCTCACCTATCCTGATTGAACTACCAACTATAAGCCCTACGTAACCAATACTTTCTCTCTATATATATTAACATATATAGAGGTAAGAGAAAGTAATAATCTGTCTACAAATATTCCAAATTTTCATTTGAGGAGCTCAAAAAAATTTTTGTTTTTTTAAACATTCACACTTTTTTTCTCATTCACACAGTCTTTTCGGCAACTTAGGCCATTTAAGACTTTGACGATAACCGTTATTATTTATAATATCTATTTGGGGTCCAGGCATTTCTATTTAAGTCATTTGGTATCCAAATGCCTTGAATAAAATTATCGGACTGCCTGGGGTTCGAACCCGCGGCGTTCGGTGTAGAAGGTAGGCACGCTACCAACTACTCCAAGCTCCGTGGGCCTCAAAAAATTTTCTCAATGACAGCATTGGTATCTTTTGAAAAATCAAAGCTAATTAATTGAAATAATAAATTAAATTAAATCTCTCAAATGGAAAATTATAAAAATTGTTGTTCCGTCAATGTAATTTCTTCCTTCTTCCATCGCGTAGATCTACGAAGGATCGAGGGGTCGACCTCTCCCTAGCAAATTTTTTTTTTTTTTCAATACGTATTTTAATTTTAATTTCGTTTTATTGAATTACTTTCAAAATACTTGAGTGGGAATATTCAAGCATAACAGCATGGACTTGTTTAATGATACGTAAAAGCTTTAGATTAATCGATTAAGCTATTTGGCAATTTGGGGGGTGGCAATACTGTATAGTCGCCAGTAATTATATCTCGACACAAAAAGGATTAACTTTTGTTGTTATTAACATTTTTGTTTCTTTTTTTTGTTTCAGGTAAGTTCTTCAACTAAATTTCTCTTTATTTCGTAAGTAATGCAAATAACTTCTTTATTTTTATTTTATTTTATTTATTTTTTTTTTTAACCCTTTTCGGCTACAGAGGCCATTTAGGGGTTATTTCTTTATTAGTATACTTTTTAAATTACATTACATTGTTTTTTTTTCAATAATGTTAATAATTTTCTTAAGATTTAATGAAAAAACCCATAAATAATTTGAGAATCGTCAAATTGAAATATTATATCCCTGCTACTCCTGTTAGCTACCATAATCAAGAATTGGAAAAATTGGGCGTCTCATCAAAATGAAGCTACTCACGGAAAATTAGCTTGATAGTTTTAATAAGAGAATTAAATTCACAAGGTTTTCTGTTTCAATAATATATTAATTTGATATTAACACTTTATACGTAATTCGACACCATATGTGTCATCTTCAGAAGCGAATTACATACTTCTGAAGATGATACATATAGTGTCGAAATGCGCATCAAGTGTTAATATCAAATTAATATATTATTGAAACAAAAAAATCTTGTGAATTTAATTCTCCTATTAAAGCATAATGTTTCAACTAGAGCCAACGGTTACCAATTTAAAATTAATAGCTTGCCCTCGGGGTTTGGCGTAGAGGTTAGCGTGCTAACCTCGTATACCAAAAGTCGCGGGTTCGGACCCCAGGCAGTCCGATGATTTCATTTAAGCCATTTGGATACCAAATGGTTTAAATAAGAATGCCTGGACTCCAAATAAATATATATTATTAAATAACGGTTATCGTAAAAGTCTTAAATAAAAAAGTGTGAGTGAAGCTTAATGAGTGATGCCGAGAGAAATGTAGACCGAAACTCCTCAAACGCTAATTTTTCGGCAAGGGTGCAGGATGGGGAAAAACAAAATAAAATTATTTATTATTTTCCCCAAATGAGTTTATTATCCTGATATTTCGAAGGCACAAAAGGCTCTTCTTCTTCAGAGGAAGCTGAAAATAATTACAATGTTACCAAAATATTTTTTTTTTTTTACAATAGTTTAACATAAAAGGCATTGTTATACCTCATATAACACTCTGCTAACATTACAATGACAGCCAAGATTTTTTGCATAAACAAAGCCATTTGACCTCGGTTACTCGAGTGGACATTCTGATTAGATAATTTTATTACAATTTCATTTATTCTTTATTTTTTCAAATTAAATGTATTAATATAACATTAGTTTAAATCTATTTAAATCCAGGCTTTATTAGTTTATTCAACCTTTAGTCAATTATTTTTTATTTTTCTTCTTTCTTTTTTCTTAAACTAATAATCAATACATTTTTTATATGTACAAAATTCATTTAGGCCTATTTATTTTTTACATTAATAAAATTTTACTTTTTATTAAAAATATCAGGACATAGAAAAAGACACTATTGTTTAACAAAAACAAAAACAAAAAACGAGATGCTGGCTGAAGGGGAAAGCTATTTATGAGTCAAAAGAATTTTATATTCACCCATTAAGTTATTTGTGTCCATTCTAAAGTTTACTGCCCTTTTAATATTAAGGTGGATGTAGCAAGATTCTTTGAAATATCTTTTGTACCAGTTTTCTTCTCTACAGAGAATTTTAACTGTATCCACATCAAAATTGAAATTGTGGCTCAAGCCTTGCGCATGTTGTTGTAGGGTTGTAATATTGTTAGTTTTACCAACCGACCTTCTATGCTCATCAACCCTCAATTTCAATGCTCTTTTTGTGTTCCCAATATAAACTTTATTACAGTCTTTGCACTCGATTTGATAAACCGTGCTATGGGTCTTATCTTTTTTATCTTTATCTTTTGTATTATATAAGAACATCAAGTTTCCAGTTGTTTTAGGGATAACATTTATTTTATATTTATGAAAAATGGCTTTAATTTTATTGAAATTATGGGTAAAAGTAATCGGGAAAAAACCAAAACTTTCTTTTCCTATTTGATTATTAATTGGGGCAGATGGGGGTGGTTTTGTTATTTTTGTTTTTATTTTGTTTATAATTTTGTTTATTAAAGGTGTTGGGTAATTGTTATTTTTAGTTATTTTTATATATTTTTTTATATTATTCTCCCAAAAACAACGGTCACTTAAACTCAATATTCTATAAAGCAGGCCCTCGAGTACATTCAATTTATGGGGCCTGCTTTATAGAATATTGAGTTTAAGTGCCCTCGAGTACATTCAATTTATGGGGCCTGCTTTATAGAATATTGAGTTTAAGTGACCGTTGTTTTTGGGAGAATAATATAAAAAAATATATAAAAATAACTAAAAATAACAATTACCCAACACCTTTAATAAACAAAATTATAAACAAAATAAAAACAAAAATAACAAAACCACCCCAACCACAACACTTGCTCTTACTGAAGGTGCGGCTACTCACACCAGATTTTCCATTTATTTATATAGGAAAGAAAAGAAAGAATGCGAAATGCAGATTGGATTGTTTTATTTGTTTCTTCTTCTTCTTCTCTTCGCTCCAAAAGATTTTTGGATAGTGCCAACATTTTCTTTTTTTTTTGAACGGGTTGTTGTGTGTTTGTGTTTGTGAAACAACAACTTGTATATATATATATGTTCCAATCATCAAACGAATGCAAGCAAAGAGAGAGAGAGAGACTCTCGGTTTGCTATTTAGCTCTCTCTCTCTCTCTCGACATGGCCAGATCGACTCTTGGGGCATTTAAAATACCATAAAAATAAATTGGCTGCTCTCTATCTTTCCTCTCTCTCTCTCTCTCGATTCTTTCGGTTGTTGGCTGTTTCATTCCTCTCTCCATGGAGAGAGAGAAGAACCCTGTGTGTGGAGTTCGAGGATAGAGTGTCGCCTGGGGGCGAACAGGTGGCCTCGCGGCCGCCGACACACACACACACACACATGTGGAGACGCGAGTCCCGCGTTCACTGACTGCATGCAGCTGCGAAATGCCGTCTTCTTCCTTCTTCTTCGACTGACTCTTTGGTGGTGGTCGTGGTCGATCGTATTCCTATTCCTTTCACATCTTATTTTTTTTTTTTTTTTTTTTTAGAACTTCTTCTCAGTTCAATGAAGTCTTAAGTGTTAACTTCTTTTAGATATAGTGATTTCGATCCCCTGACGCTGACCCCCCACTTTTCTTTAAATATATATTTTAATTTAATTGAGGTGTATAGGTGATAATACAATTTATTTAAGGTTCAGGAAATCCCAAATGAGCAACGCAGCTAGTCGTTTTTTCAATTTTTTATTTAAATATAAAGTGCCAGGGCCATATAATGCCAATATAATTTAATATATCACAGCCAGGGTGGTTTGGTTAAAACCAGGTATTAACCATTACGGTTTTTGGACTAGTGATTTTTATTGAGTGATCATTTAATTTTATATACTTTATACTATATATTATTTATAATAATTTAGTAACTAATACTCTTTGGTATCTCGGACGAAGCGATTAGACGAAGGGATAAAGCAGTTAAGCTTTTAATCCTGACTTCAAGACAACTCGAGTTCAAATCTACCCCATGGCAAAAAAAAACTCTATTTGAAATGTCTCCTCCTGAGGAAGGAAACGGGAACCAACCTCTGTGTTATTCCTATGAAATTTAACACCCAGAGGAACCAGAATATGTCAGGTCTGACATTAATGACTAAAGAGACTCTTTGGTCGATTTTATATAAGAATAAGGATTTCTTCCTCAAGGCTGGGAATATGTGTATTGATCTGTGTTATTAGGAAGTATATAAAATTATATAAACCTCTCCCCCCCCCCCTCAGTTATCTTTCAATTAAATAAAAAAAAAAAATTTAATTATAGACCACATTTTTGTATTTTTTTTTTTTTCATTTAAAAACATTCACACTTTTTTCTCATTCACACTCACACACACATTCACACAGTCTTTTCGGCAACTTAGGCCATTTAAGACTTTGACGATAACCGTTGTAAGTAATATACGTATATATTGGGGGGTTCAGGCATTTCTATTTAAGTCATCTGGTATCCAAATGGCTTAAATAAAATCGTCGGACCATTTTTGTATTAATCATTTATTAAAAGTACTGTGCACTTGCTTCGATTCAAGTGAACTAACTATCATGGCCGTTATGCGCCTTTTTATATACAACGATGTCAGCGCCATCTGCAGGTATTTCTGCAAAATTAGATTCAAATTTTCCCGCCATTTTCACTCATACCCATGAAGTTAGTCACATTCATAAAATATATGGGAATGAGTGAAAATGGCGGGAAAATTTGAATCTAATTTCACAGGAATGCCTGCAGATGGCTCTGAAATCGTTGTAATTAATACAAAAATGTGGTCTATAATTAAAAATTCCCCTAACAATAATTTATATATTGTCCTCGAGATTGGTGTAGTTGGTAGCGCGCCTGTCTTGTGTACCAGGGGACCCGGGTTCGGATCCCAGGCAGTCCGATGATTTTATTTAAGCCCTTTGGATATCAAATGGCTTAAATAAGAATGCCAGGACCCCCAATTGATATAGGGTATTTACAAATAACGGTCGTTTAAAGTCTTAAATGGCCTAAGTTGCCGAAAAGACTGTGTGAAAATGAGAAAAAGTGTGAGTGTTTAAAAAAAAATATATATATATATATACGTATATATACATATTATTATTCTCTGTAAAATGTATATTCTTATTTGGCCCCTCAAAATTGTTTGAATCTCACTTCACTCTTGTACTTCATAGGAAAGATAGGAGAAATGGTTACCATGGTAAATTTTCTCCCATCTTGAATTGTAATATATCGGCGGAAATTAAATATATGTCGGCATAAAAATATCTGGTGTGACAAGCACAAAACACAACTTTCAAAGTTTTCAAAGCGACCAATCAAGTAAAAAGAAATATTTTCTGATCACTCTGTGGATCGTCCATAATCAGAACGAAACGTCATCTGAGAAGAAAGAAACATATAGCATCTTAAGAGAACGTTTCTGCTATTTGCACTCAATATACCCATCTAATGGAGCGTTATTTAATTTATATTAACACATAAAATCCCCTTCGATTCCAAAGTTATTTATTTGAAATATTTAAGAAGTTGGAGAGGCGATCCAAAAGTTGTTCTAATGACTCTCTGGTTTCTCAAGGGTAATAACTTCCGTTTGACAAGATACGCTTCGTTTAATCGAAATCTCTCAATATACGATACATGTTCCCTCTCTCTCTCTCTCTCTCTCTAACATAACTTTCATTATTTATTTACACCACTAATAAATATTTAAAAGTCGATTCTGCTCTCTTAATTAAATTCTTGAATATTTCTTGTCTGACATTCTGATATATTTTATTATAGCCTTTATGCTAAAACGTTAAATTTTATTTTAGAATAAATTACAATATCTTTTTTTTTAAACTACAAAATGTTTATATACTACAATTATTTGTTTGATATTTATTTATTTATTCAATTGGGTGCCCTTGGGGCAAATATACAAAGCATTTTTTTATGTTAGGGTTGCCACCTATTTTTATTTTCTCTTACCCTATATATGAAATATAGAGAGAAAGTATTGGATTCATGTCGAGATTTTGATGGATATACACGTTTTGAGGTCCCCTGAATCCAAAAAAGTGGAACATGGAACAAAATATCTCAAGAACAAAAAAGAGCTAGGAGATTGAAATTTTATATTTAAGATGAGGCGTGAAAATAAGCTTTTAATCAAAATCGGTCAAAAAGTACTAGTACTTTACTGATATAATTTTTCAGTTTTTTTTTTCGATTTTCTCTAAATTCGCTCCATCGATTTTTTTTAAATTCATAAATCAACTATTTTTTAAGGGCAAAATGAGAATATATTAATACATTTTAAAGAGCATCTAAAAAATAGTTTTTTTTTTTTAAGTCATTTGGGCTGCAGAGGCTGCATTTGACTTATATAAATAGTTATTATTTATTATATCGAACGCCCGCCCGAAGCCATCAATACATGTATTTAAATAAAAAATAATAAATATTTATATAAGTCAAATGGCCACTGCAGCCTAAATGACTTTAAAAAAAATATTTTTTAGATGCTCTTTAAAATGTATTTTCTCATTTTGCCCTTGAAATCTTTTTGAAACGCGCTGTACTCTTGTACAGTGAGGGACAATATTAAATCCCACCCATGCGTTTTCTATTTGTGATTATTTCATTGTTTTTAAAAAAATATTATATATTTGTTAATGGAAACTTTCATAGTTCAAACCTAGAAAATTTCCAATAAAGATTTTCATTTTCTTTTATAAAAACAATGAAATAATCACAAGTAGAAAACGCATGGGTGGGACTTAATATTGTCCCTCACTGTTCATTGGTGATTAAAGATAAAAAAAAGTACATAGTTTCAAAATAACAACCCTTTCCATATGGTTTAAATATAGATGAGTCTCTAGCTAGATTGTGGGCTCTAGAAGAATATCCCGACAGCTTCTCAATCCATAATGATCCTTGTGAAAAGCATTTTAATGAAACCTTTAGAAGATTAGAATCTGGTCAATTTCAAGTTAGACTTCCATTTAAGTTAGATCCAAAAACTTTGGGAAACTCAAGAGATAGAGCTGTTAGAAGATTTATAAGATTAGAACAAAACTTTAAGAAGAATAGAAGGCTTAAGTTAGAATACACGAGATTTATAGAAGAACTCATATATTTAAACCATATGGAAAGGGTTGAAAAACCATTAGAAAATAAAGTCAGTTATTACATGCCTCATCATTGTGTGATTCGAGAGGAGAGTCTTTCAACTAAGTTGCGTGTGGTCTTTGATTGCTCGATGAAGACTTCGACGGGGTTTTCGTTGAATGATTGCCTTCATACTGGTCCGTCGCTTATGCAGGATTTGAGAAAAATTATCATTCTTTTTCGGCTGAAAAGGGTGGCGTTTTGTGCTGATATTAAAATGATGTATAGGATGATAAAAATTGCAGCGGAAGATCGCGACTTTCTTCGACTGCTATGGCGAAGGGAGTGCCCTGAAGATATTCAAGTTTTTCGTTTAACAACTTTGCCTTTTGGTCTAGTGTCTTCACCATTTATTGCATTACGTGTATTGCATCAAGTTGCTAAGGAATGTGAAGAAGATTACCCTGATGTTGCCCAATTACTTCGAACTTCATTTTATATGGACGATCTTTTGGCGGGAGCTGATACTTGCGAAGAAGGAATACGCTTAATCAGGGATTTAAATCGGGTTCTTTCATCGGCTGGGTTTCATCTAGACAAATGGGCATCGAATGATGAGATAATCAAGAAGGAAATAGCTTTGTATGGCGAGATTTCAAAGAATATATTTGATATGAAAGAAGATAGTGCCATATCTACGTTGGGACTTAAGTGGAACCCCGCGACAGATGACTTCAGATTTGGATTTCTTGTGAATGAGGACAATAATGCTTTAGGAACCAAAAGAAGAATGTTATCACAGATATCGAAGTTGTTTGATCCTTTGGGCTGGATATCTCCAATAACTGTCAGGTTTAAGATTTTGTTTCAAAGGCTTTGGACATTAAATATTGATTGGGATGACGAAATACCCCCAGAATACGAATTAAATTGGAGAGAATTTATACATCAACTTCCGTTGCTGGAAGAGCTTCAAATTCCTAGATTTGTCTTGAGTCCATTTCATTCGGACAAAATTCTTATTGGATATTGTGATGCTTCGGAGAAGGCATATGCGGCAGTAGTTTACCTGGCGCTTACTGATGGGAACAGAATAATTAGACAGAATATTTTAATGTCAAGAACTCGACTTGCACCTTTGAAACCAGTGTCACTTCCTCGATTGGAATTATGTGCAGCTGTTCTTCTTGCAAACCTTATGTGCTATATTCTGAACATTTTACCATTTTCGATTAAGAATATCATATGTAGAAGCGATTCGAGAATAGTTTTGAGCTGGATAAATTCGGAACCTCATCGGTGGTGTACTTTTGTTGCCAACCGAGTGGCAACAATTCAAACAACTCTGCCTCAGGCGAAATGGCAGCATATTGAAGGAAAATTTAATCCTGCAGATGTAGCTTCGAGGGGTGAGGCGATAAAGAAGTTAATAATTTCTGAAGTTTGGTGGAAGGGCTTTGTTCCTGAAATAATGTCCGAACGTATGACGTTAAATTCGGAAGAAGAATCGAACTTGAAGATTGAAGAAAAAACGAGGATATCCTTTTTTCAGAGTGCAAAGAATAAAGAAAGTTGTAACGATTTGTTCAAGGAGCGTTCTTCATATTGGAGAACCCTTAGAATTTTGGCATGGGTCAGACGGCCTTTTCTGGTATTTAGATCAAATAGACCCAATAGGGGACATCCGCAATATTCACGGAAGTTACTCTTGCCGCCCGAAATAAGAAAAGCTCGTGACTTATGTATCATGTGGTGTCAGAAAGAGACATATTTTGATGAACTAAGTGCTCTTCAGAGAGGACAATCGTTGGAGCGGAAGAGTAAAATTTATACATTGAATCCTTTTCTTGATGAAAGTGGAATCTTACGTGTTGGTGGTAGATTGAAGTATGCACCTATTCCTTTTGAACAAAAGCACCCTGCGATATTATCAAATAAGCATTGGTTCACCTTAATCCTCGTACGTCATTTCCATCTGACCTACTTCCATGCGGGTCAGAGGCTGATGATAAATTTGTTAAGACAGTCTTACTGGATCATTAGGATAAGACATTTAGTGAGAAAGGTGAATAGAGATTTTTTTTTTTTTTTTTTTTTTTTTTTTTTTTTTTTTTTCTCATTCACACTCACACTCACACACACATTCACACTGTCTTTTCGGCAACTTAGGCCATTTAAGACATTTACGATATCCGTCATTATTAAATTATATATATTGGGGTCCAGGCATTCTTATTTAAGCCATTTGGTATCCAATTGGCTTAAATAAAATCATCGGACTGCCTGGGGTCCGAACCCGCGACGTTTGGTATATGAGGTTAGCACGCTAACCTCTACGCCATGCCCCGAGGGCCAATAGAGATTGTGTTGACTGTTTTAAAATTAATCCACGCTTTGAGGGACAGCAAATGGCTTCACTACCTTTGCCCAGAGTGACGGCTTCTGAGACATTTTATCATTGTGGTGTGGATTATGCGGGTCCTCTATTGATAAAAACAAGTTCTTTGCGGAGGGCACCAACTGTGAAAGCATATGTTGCGGTTTTTATTTGTTTTGCAACAAAGGCGGTGCATCTGGAGTTGGTTTCTTCATTAACGTCGGAATCCTTCTTGGCGGCGTTAAAGAGATTTATAGGAAGAAGAGGAATTCCGTGGCATCTTTATTCAGATTGTGGGAAGAATTTTCAAGGTGCAAATGGAGAACTTAAAAGAACTTATCAACAGTTAGTAAAATTTGAAAGGGAGAGTCAAGATTTCTCTAGCTCGCAGTTAATAAAATGGCACTTTAATCCTCCTGGTGCCCCTCATATGGGGGGATTGTGGGAGGCATCTGTGAAATCCTTTAAATACCATCTTCATAGAATATCAAGGAATATCTCGTTTACCTTCGAAGAATTATCAACTTTATTGATTCAGATAGAGGCTTTGATGAATTCTAGACCTCTTTGCCCAACTTCAGATGATCCTAATTCTCTGGAGTTTTTGACTCCCTGGACACTTTTTAATAAATCGGTCTTTATTGGCATTACCAGAGAGAGATGTACCTTCAAGACCTATTATGAGTTTGACCCGCTGGCAACGTGTGCAAACAGTAAAGAACCATTTTTGGCGAATATGGAAACAAGAGTATCTGAACACTATTA
>JAKCPI010011597.1:0-13213 GCA_023213315.1 Euborellia annulipes | reverse complement strand
TTTTTTTTAATCGTCCACATAAAATCCAAAAAATTTCTTTTTTCTCTCTTTTTTTTACTATTTTTCCGAAAAAAAAAGACGGAAGGAAATGAATTAAAAAGGAGCTTATTGATGACTTTCTTTTAAATTAGGATGGGCTAGGGGGCAAACAAAAAAAAAAAAAACGTAAAAGAATGGATCAAGAAAAACAAATTAATTTCTGTTCCTTAATGAATAAAAGAGAAGGGGAAGGGAGGGAGGGAGGGTAAAGGGGGAGAGGGGGGGGGAATAAAAATGAAATTGTTATCCCATTTTGATTATTCTTTTTTCTTTCAAAAAAAAAAAAATTAATTACGTTTTAATGTCTGTCTGTCTGTTACGTATACAGACAGGTTTTCTTTAATTTTGATCTAAATTAAATTCGTTAGTATTTAATAATAATAAAAAAAAAAAAAAGTTTTGGAAATTGTTTTACCAGAGAATGCGGTAACGTGTCGATTCCTTTTCTCTTTTTTTTTTTAATATTAAATAGAAACAGTGAATGGAATTGACGTTAAAACAATTTTAAAATACGGATCCTTTATTGATTGTTTCTAATTGCTGCTTTTTAATGAACTAGTCGTGTCGCCCGCCTTGGGCAGATTCTAACCAGGGAGCTAGCTGGATTGGCCCACCGGGATACCGGGAATATCCCGGTTGGCCCTCAAATATATATACAGTAGAGTCCCGTTTTTTTTTTTTTTTTTTTTTACCTTCTCCCTCTTTTTCCCCCCCACACTCCCCCCCCCCCCCCCCCACCCCCCTTTTTTCACCACAAACATATATTGACTTATAATAAATATTTTTTTTGGTTATTTATTTATTTTTAACCATCCAAAAAATAAATAAAAAAAAACACGCCGCCCCGGGCCCGACCCCCCCCGTGTTGTGTAGGAGAGGCGCCCACGGGGGGGAGTCCCGTTAATCCGAACTAATTGGGACCGAGGGTCGTTCGGATTATCGGGAAGTTTGGATTAACCGGAATTGTAAGCTTGAATTAGTTAATTTTGATAATAAAGTCGTATTTATAAGGTTGTGAACCGTGAAACTTGTCGGTGATATTAAACTCTAAATAAATATTTCATAATAATAATAAAATAAAGTTCCTTTAATGTCTAATTTTCATTTATATTCCTCTTAAAAAAAAAAAAATCGTACGCAAAAAGAGTTCGGATTAACCGGAAGTTCGGATTAGCGAGGTTCGGATTACCGGGACTCTACTGTATTTAAGGTTTTAAATTACTTTTTTGTAATTTTTTTTTCTTTCCTTCTACGTCATCGATATTTCCCGTACCAGCCCTGCAACCATATTAACAGTATTATGTGTAAATTGACACGTAACGTTCTCTTTTGTAAAAGTCTGGTGGGCTCGATTTAACATTATGTTTTCTATAAGAAATTTTTTTTCTGTTTTTTTTTTTTCTCTTTTCCAATCTCTTTATTAGCCTAAATAAGTGCCGGAAAAGCCAATTTGAACAAAATATCTCTTAAAAATAACGAAAATATTGATGAATCTGGCGTGACAAGCACAGAACACAACTTTCGATTACCGAAGGTAAGAGAAAGTTGTGTGTCATTTTTTTTTCTTTCTCAATTATATTTTTAAAATTAAAAATCCTGTAAAATTTAATTATATTTTTTAGGAAAATCAAATTTATTTTAGTTATGTGTCATTCATTATAGCATCTTCTATATATAATAATTGCGGAGTGTCCGTCCGTCCGTCTGTCCGTCTGTCACGCTCTATTTGACAAACTTCCCGTTGGAATTTTGAAACAAAATTTTGCAGTCTTATAGAGGAACTTATGGAGCGTCCCGGAAAAATACTCGGGTCCTGAAATTCCTGTAACTTTTTGAGTTATTAATTCCTAAAGTTACGATTTCTCCCATAGGAAATGTATAGAGAAATATTCAAGTATTCTTTTCATTTGTGTATTCCATGAATGTAAACAAATCCTCAAGCAGGCACTGGATCGGAATACGAAGTAATAATAATTTTCTTGCCCACGGGGCTTGGAGTAGTTGGTAGCGCGTCTACCTTCTATACCGAAAGTCGCGGGTTCGGACCCCAGGCAGTCCGAAGATTTTATTTAAGGCATTTGGATACCAAATGGCTTAAATAAGAATGCCTGGACACAAATATGTATAATAATCAATAACGGATATCGTTTAAAGTCTTATATGGCCTAAGTTGCCGAAAAGACTGTGTGAATGTGAGTGTGAATGAGAAAAAAGTGTGAATGTTTTTATAAAAAAAAAAATAATAATTTTCTTTTCATAATTTAGAAAAGGCGAGTGTCCGCCGCAGGATTTTTAATTTATACTCTTTGAAGGAAATAAATATTTTTTTAATTTTCTTATTTTAATTCAATAGAAAATGTTTTTAGAAATTAGAAATAAAGATTTTATTTTTCAAAATTAAAAATAAATTATTTTTAAAAATAAATAAAATAAAAGAAGACATATTGCCTCCCTCTGCCCCCTCCTATAGGATGCTGGGGGGGGCAATGTATCCTTGTCCCCCCTCCCCCCATTTCCGGCGCTATGTTTGTATTAATAAATTTTTTTGCACTAAAAATGTTTGAATTTGTATTATTTTATGAAATAGGGGAGACGTTAAATATTTTTAAGGGAGGCGTGATAACATAAAGTTTGGAAACCACTGCTCTTGAAGAAAACCGTTATTGAATGTCCAGGCATTCTTATTTAAGCCATTTGGTATCCAAATGGCTTAAATAAAATCATCGGACTGCCAGTGATCCGAACCCGCGACACTTGGTATACAAGGCCAGCACGCTAACCTCTACACCAAGCCCGCGGGCTTCCTGGGAATTTAATTGCATATATATGGTCACAATACTTTAATATTAATGACAGATGAATAAAGTTTTTTTTAATTAAATTTGATTTTCCTAAAAAATATTCGATTAATCTTAACTTTAATTAAATTATACATGATTTTTTTAATATTAAAAATATAATCGAAAAAGAAAAAAAAACACAAAAGGAAGGAATAAAACATTTCTTCAAGGTTAATATCGCTTTCATATTTCTTCAATATTTTCATTATTTTTAGAGATATTTGGTTCAAATTGGCTTTCACCAGCTCTTATTTAGGCTAATAAAGAGATTGGAGAGAAAAAAAAAAAGAAAAAGTTTTCTATCATAAAAATCTTCAATTTAACGGTCTGATGTGATGATAAAAATAAAAATTAAAGATGAGTTCACTTCCTTTTGTCTCGGCCTGTCCCAAGCCAAGCGAGGGAAACGCCACTTGGATCAACCAACAATCCCTCTTTGTTATTTCTGTTTAATTAATCAAAACGTGGATTTACCTGGTGATATCGAGGATGAAAAGAAAGGAGCAGGCGTGGAGCACTCAGGTGATGTGTCGGTGTCGTGGATTGTTGAGGAAGGAAACATTATTTGATGAGATAAAACTAAATAAATGTAACGTCAACACAAGCTTGAGGCTTACTGAGGCGGCGACGACAGCGCTGCCGCCGCCGCTGCAGTCGTCTTCGTCTTCGTCTCAAACCGAACAAAGCCGAACTCTCCCGAAGTGCGAGTGTGTGTGTGATTGAAAGAAACCGGTTTGTTTGTTGGATCTATTTTTAATTTCAATAATAAAAATAATATAAAAGAGAAAGATAATTTTTTTTTTTTAAATAAAATAAATTTAATACGTAATAAATTTTTTTAAATGAATAAATCAATAAAAATAGTAAAATTTTCAAATATAAAAAAAAAAAAATATTTAATTTATCTATAAAAAATGATTTCTCCCTTGTAAGCCTAATTGAAAATTCCGGGATGACCGAGGTTTTTTTTTTAGAAAATTGGAAAAAACCAAAAAAGTAAAGTACTAGTACTCGAGGTACTAAAATTGTAATTGTTCCTATTTAAGTTTACTGCATTCTGAATGAATTTCGGAAAAACATTATAATCTCTACATTTTCTTAAAAAATTAATCTTACAGATGTTTGCAAGTTTGAAATTGTTTATAGGAACTGAACAATTTCTAAATTGATTTGTTGTTGTGATTTATGCAAGGGCGGATCCAGAGGTGTTTCTCGGGGGGGGGGGGGGGGGTTATTTGGTGTGACTCGTCGCACAGCACACTATTTTTTCTTAATTTCGGTAATTTAAAGGCGCATTCTGTACTTGTTGGCCAGAATATAAATACAAATCAAATTTTTAAGTATTAATTTTTAAAATTTTACATTAAAAATACATTTTTTTTCGCAAAAAAGTATTTTTTTTTCAAATCTCAGGGAGGGGGGGGGGGTAATTACCCCCTTTACCCCCCCCTTGTATCCGCCCTTGGATTTATGTCTATATATAAAAATCTGGTGTGACTGGCGCACAGCACACAACTTTCTCTTACCTTCGGTAATCGAAAGTTGTGTTCTGTGCTTGTCACACCAGATTTTTTGTGTCGACATATATTTAGTTCCCGACAGTACGGAACATTTGAATTCAGATGTAAAATTTATAAGTATGGGAAAATATTTATATTTTGTTACCATGGCAACCATTTCTCCTATCTTCCCTATGAAATACAAGAGTAAAGTGGTCTTCAGAAGATTTCAATCGCAAAATGAGAATATACATTTGAAAGAGCATCTAAAAAATAATTGATTTTTGAATTTTAAAAAAAATCGTTGGAGCAAATTTTGAGAAAATCGAAAAAAAACTGAAAAAGTACATCAGTAAAGTACTAGTACTCTTTGGCCGATTTTGATTAAAAGCTTATTTTTCCGGTCCCGGGGGGTGTTTAACTAAAATATAAAATTTCAACCTCGTAGCTCAATTCCTTCATGCTTAAAATTGAACACACACCCACACACCCACCCACCCGCACACACACACACACACACACACACAGACAGACCATGTCGCGAAAACCACTTTTTTGGATTCAGGGGACCTCAAAACGTGAAGATCCATCAAAATCTCGACATCGAATTTTTGACATGAATCCAATACTTTCTCTCTATATATATATATTACATATATACATAGGTAAGAGAAAGTAAAAATAGTTTAAAATCTGAAGATCAAATAATATTATATAGGCCTATACATGAAACAATTTTTACCATCTGTTGGCTAATTAGGGTGATTGAAAAATATCTTTGAATAGATCTTCTAAAATTGAGGTAAACAAATTTTTTTATAAGATGTATTTTAATTTTTAAGACAAGTTTTTTCTGTAATTAAAAAACAAGTAATTTTGTAATATGTTTTGATAAGTGAGATATTTATTTGGTTCCCAACGGAGGGGCCGCGACTCAAAAAGTTTAACAAGCACTGAATTAAAGGTCTAAAGGGATGGATTTTATTATTTAATATATTTATGAGAAATCTCTTTGATTGAAGACAAAATATTTTGAAATTTTATTTTTTCTCAAAGGATTGAATTCTTTATAGATAAATATGCACTCTTTTATTCCTATAGTTAAATAAATAAATGCATAAAAAGATGAAATCAATCAATTTGTCAATAATTTCAAATGCTGGGAGAGCATCAATTTGCTTTTTCTAATTCGATCTGCGCCCAGAGAGCAGCCAGGAAGCCTCGCTTCACTCTCGTCTAGGCTTTTCTTCTCGCGCACATTCGCTTTTCAAAAAATCTCTCCACCTCTCTTATTTTTCGTTGGATTTGTGGCAAAATGCAAAACTGGTCTTTTCAATCAATTATAAAGCTATAGACATTTTTTTATTTAACTACGCCCACATAAAATGGGGGTTTATTTATTGCCTTTGACATCTTCAAATTTTAACTGCCTCTTTCATTTTCTAATTTATTGTTTTTTAATTAAATAAACACATTTAGGCCTTGATATTGATTGAATAACTTAGTATATAAAATATTCAAGCAAAAACAATGAAATTTTAGTCTCAAAACGTTCTGAAAATGATTAAAAATCGATTTTCCAAATTTATTTTGACATATTAATATTATTTATTTTGTTGTCTTTTCGAAATCGCTCTGATCCTCATCTTCATTATCAGTAATAACATCAAAAAATTAAATTTTGACATCTACGAATTCAGAGAAAATTTTTTTAGGTTATGAAATACTTGTATTAAATTTCAACAAGTAGAATATAATAAATTTGAAATAAATTAAATACTAGTTATGCTGGTGTTCATAATTGAAAATACTTAAACGCAGCAATTAATATCTCAAACGTATAGTTGTTTACGATGTCTTACACTTGACGCATAAATGCAAAATGAAAATTCTGCATTGAAATATTGTAAAAATAATTTTTTTAAGACATATTTCATAAAAAAAAAATACTATTATAGCATTTGAAACAATATTCCGTGCTTAACTCAATTTTGTATTTTTTGGCGTTTGACACACTAATGCATAACAGGGACCATATAAACAAACAAACGTACTTTGCTCTTATAATAATATAAGATATATTAACAAAAGATGGTCTAAATAATTGAGCGAATAGAGGGATTTTCTAAAATCTTTAGGGCGCTATTTTAACAATTTCATTAGACCTTAGAGCAGCGTTTCCCAACCTTTTGAAGTCCACGGCACCCCAAAGGTGCGTTGGGAATAATATTACACACTAGCGGCACCCTTCCTTTTTTTTCCCCTATCAAATCGAAATTTTTTTCCACCCTGGGGCAAATTTTTTTTTTCCCTTGCGTTGAAAATCATTTGACCTTTTTTTTTTGGCAAAACTTAATTTTTTCCGATCTACGGAAAATTTTGCCGCTTCCATTTTAATCATTTGACCTTTTTTTTTAGCAAAAAGTTATTTTTTCGCCTTTATATTTTATTTTATTTTATCTAAATATCTCGCGGCACCCCTTAGGCATTCTCGCGGCACCCTTGGGTGCCGGGGCACACCGGTTGGGAACCACTGCCTTAGAGGATAGTGAAATTAAAAAAAAATTATTCAAAGAACACTTTGTGCTCATCTGATTGTTCGAACAAATGGAGAGATATAATAAAAAAAATGTTTTTTTTTAAATATAAAATTTTTGTCTCGTGTAAATATTCTCTAGAAAATTGTGAATTGATTACAAAAAACCCGATGCAATTTGGATTCAAGATACCCGAGTTATTGACAAGTAAAGTTTCAAAGTTTTTTTTTCTTCTTGCCTGTTAATTAATTTGCTCTTCTTAAATCGCGCAGCGGAGGGGAAGTGACAGCATCTCCCCCCACCCCCTCCCGCCCGCATTGTCGACCGGGTGCTCGGCGCCGCCTCCCCCACCCCCCACCGCATTTCTCAGAAATATTTATTCACTAAATCTATTTACTCTTTATTTAAAATTGATTAACAAAAAAAAAAATAAAAAAAAAAAAATCTGGTGTGATGGTCGCACAGCACTCAACTTTCTCTTACCTTCGGTAATCGAAAGCTGTGTTCTGTGCTTGTCACACCAGATTTTTTCTACAGTCTATATTGTTATTATTGTATACTAGCCGCGCCGCCCGCCTTCGGCGGGCTTCGCGCCTAGCCAGGGGCTACGCCCCCTTGGACCCCCCACCAGCTGGCTCGGGCCCGCCTGCGGCGGACCCTCGCCTTTCTTAATGAGAAACTGGGTGGCGTCTAGACAGGGGGCGTAGCCCCCCTGGACCCCACCAGCTGGCTCGGGCCCGCCTGCGGCGGACCCTCGCCTTTCTTAATTATGAAAAGAAAATTATTATTACTAACAACTAAGTATTCCAGTCCAGTGCTTACTTGAGGATTTGTTTACATTCATGGAATACACAAATGAAAAGAATACAAAAATATTTCTCTATACATTTCCTATGGGAGAAATCGTAACTTTAAGAATTAATAACTCAAAAAGTTATAGGAATTTCGGGACCCGAGTATTTTTCCGGGACTCTCTATAACGTCCTCTATAAGACTGCAAAATTTCGTTTCAAAATTCCAACGGGAAGTTGGTCAAACAGAGCGTGACAGACGGACAGACGGACAGACAGACGGACAGACAGACGGACAGACAGACGGACAGACGGACACTCCGTAATCAGCGGCGTAACCAGCCTTTGAGGGCGGGGGGGGGGGCGAAGCTCAACTAGGGCGCCGATTTTCCAGGGGGCTCCGCCCCCTGGACCCCCTTGCTCGCCTTCGGCGGGCAAATTTCTTGCATCCTGTAATTTTCTCAGCGAATTTGTTTATATTTACATGTTTTTTAATGACACCTGTATGATTTTGTTTTGATTTTTCTTTGCTTTTACGAAAAATGTCGTTTTCTTCTGTGATTATTTCAAAAACTATTCAGTTTTCGGGAAAATATCAAAGAATAAAAACTTTTTAAAATAGAGTATTTTATTTCGACGGGCATGCAAATGAAATTTTATTTAAAAATTGCTAGACATTCGTTCATTCATTCACTAAATCTCGGGCGGGAATGGGCGGATTTGAAAAAATTCCGGGCGGGCTCGGGCGGGCCTGAAGAATGGTAAAGCCCTTTCATTTTGAAAAAATCGAAAAAAACTGAAAAACTACATCAGTAAAATACTAGTACTTGTTGGCCGATTTTGATTAAAAGCTTATTTTCACGGTCCCGGGGGTGTTTAACTTAAATATAAAATTTCAGTCTCATAGCTCAATTCCTTCATGCTTAAAAAAATTTTGAATTTCAAAAAATTAAATATTAAGGCTTATACGAATCCTGAGTAAATCTCCACGCCATAAAACATCAAATTAAGGCTTATATATTGCAAAATAAAAAAAATTTTTAATTATAAAGCCTCTATATACGTTATTTATTATTTTTGGAATTAAATTCATTTAAAATAGTAGAATTCAAGTTGTAATATAATTTTAAAAGAAAACAATCAATTTTTTAAGACAATCGATGAAAAGAATATGATAAAATCACATTCGCTGGGCTATATCTTAGAGGCCGTAGGGCGCCTATGCCGGTCTCGGGGGGCGCCAAGGGCTCAATGCGCCTGGGGCGGGGGGGCTCGAGCCCCCCCTCGCCCCCCTGGTTACGCCACTGTCCGTAATTATTATATATATATTAATAGATAGATTGTGTTGTAATATTGAAACAAAAAAAGAAATGTTTTCATATTTTGAACAATTTCTGATAAACGGAAAGTTTCGCAAAGAGAGTTTGTTTTTTAATAAATAAAATTGTAAATAAATAATGTATCAGGAATTCAGACAATAAATTGAATTGAATTGTCTGTCTGTCCGTTTGTATGTCACACTCTATTTGGGCAACTTCCAGTTGGAATTTTGAAATGAAATTTTATATGCATAAAAAGGACCTTCTAGGGATTACAAGAAAAATATTTTCATTCCGAAATTCCTATAACTTTTTGAGTTATTAATTCTTAAAGTTATGATTTCTCCCATAGGAAATGTATAGAGAAATATTTAAGTATTCTTTGCAGTTGTGTATTCTATGAAGGTAAACAAATCCTCAAGCAGGCACTGGAATGGAATAATAATAATTTTCTTTTCATATTTAAGAAGAAAAGGCGGGCCCGAGCCAGCTGGCGGTTGACGCGGCTAGTAATTTAAAAAATGTTTTTTTTTTCTTTAGACTCAAGGAGTTCTAAAACGTCATCAAAATCATTTTTCACTATTCATAAAAAAGTAAGCTGTCACATAAATGGAAATGGTTATAAAATCGATTAACATGAAATTCTCATCTTATTTCCTCTCTACTTTTAATTAGAATCTCTAAATAAGATTCCGTCATCGTCAGTAAAATTAGAATATGGCTTTTAGCAGGTTTAGTCGTTCGTCCTTCAAGGGCAGATTGTTTCGGGGGAGTTTGTCTCTGAGTTGTATAAAAGAGGGGGTGGGGTGGGGGGGACTTCCACGTCAATAGCAAACACCCTCCACACACACACACACACACACAAGTTACTATGATACTCTCTGCCGCACAAACATCCCTTAGAAAAACAAGGGACACGAAATTAAAAGTTTCTTATATAACAAACAAAAAAAAAAATAAAGTTTATAAACGAAAAACAATAAATATATTCAAAGACAGGGAGAGGAGAAGAAATAAAAAAAAAAAACTTCAACTTAAGCCTTTGATTGTAAAAGATGGATATATACAATTTTAAATAATAAAATAAAAATTGTGAGCATGGGCGTAACTAGGGATCAGGCCCCCCTCCCAGCTAAATTCTCTAGTTACGCCCATGGTGGTCTTCAAACAATTTTGAAACCAAAATGAGAACAGCATCAAAAAAATAATTGATTTTTGAATTTTAAGAGAAAATAAAAATTAATATTTTTAATATATAGGGCAGTCCAGCAGACATCAAGGGATTCGAATATCTGAACATAAAAATAGTGTAAAAAATAAAAAATTGACAACTGCACTATCAGTTCATTCCTTTGAAACAGGGCATAAGTTTGACTTTGATAATGTGGTCACATTGGCGATTGTTAATAATTTGGCAAAAAGACTGATAGTGGAGAAATCCTATATAAAAAAATACGGTCAAAGGGCTCTTAATTTTCAAACTGATTGCATAGGTTTAAGCAATTTCTATGCCGCTCTGTTGTGTGACAATGGTCATTAATTGATAATATATTAATAATAAAGATTTTTTTAAAATAACAGTGAATGCTTTTATCTATTTAAAATTGATAAAATGAGTAACATTTTTATAATCGGCTGTGATTTAAATATAAAAAAATTATCAATAAAAATAAAATTATATAGAATTATTTGTTTAAATAGATCGAAATGTAAAAATTTTTTCGCATTCAAGGCTTTGCTCTCATGCTCTCTTGTAGGTAATGATAATTTAAATATACATACGACCAAATACACATGTACTGTATTATAACTAATTTGACTACATCTGTTTTATATGTTAATAATATAAAATATACTGTGAGTATATAATTGTACTATTATGACCATTTATTAACAAAACAATTATTTAATGAATGTATGTATATATTTCTAGCTTGGAGGGCTGAAGATGGCTTTGTTAATCATAGCCGAAACGTTCCAAATAAAGAGTGTTAACTAAAACAGATGCTTTTTATTATTGGCTGCATCCTCTTTTTGTATCATTAATCTAAAAATTAATATGTCAAAATAAATCGATTTTTAATCATTTTCAGAACGTTTTGAGACTAAAATTTGATTGTTTTTGCTTGAATATTTTTATATACTAAGTTATTCAATCAATATCAAGGCCTAAATGTGTTTATTTAATTAAAAAACAATAAATTAGAAAATGAAAGAGGCAGTTAAAATTTTAAGATGTCAAAGGCAATCAATAAACCCCCATTTTATGTGGGCGTAGTTAAATAAAAAAATGTCTATAGCTTTATAATTGATTGAAAAGACCAGTTTTGCATTTTTCCACAAATCCAACGAAAAATAAGAACGATATAACGAGTTTTTGAAAAGCGATTGTGCGCGTGAAGAAAAGCCTAGACGAGAGTGAAGCGAGGCTCCCTGGCTGCACTCCGGGCGCAGTTCGAATTAGAAAAAACAAATTGATGCTCTCCCAGCATTTGAAATCATTGATTTCATCTTTTTATGCTTTTATAAAAATTTTATTCGAAACTTTTTTTAACTATAAGAATAAAAGAATGCATATTTATCTATAAAAAATTCAATCCTTTGAGAAAAAATAAAATTTGTCTTCAATCAAAGATCATAAATAAATTAAATAATAAAATCCAATCACACGACCTGTGACGAGAATAGAACACAAGCCAAAGGAAAGAGAAAGTTGTGTGCTGTGCGATAATCACACCAGATTTTTTTTTTCGAAACTTTTTTATACACTTGATGGCGAACAAAGGGGTAATTTTCCTTCTATGATTAACATCCAACCCGTACTTTGTCATATCTGATACGTTCCGTGAACAAAGCATTCAGAGCATCAATCAATTTATTCCTAAAGATAGTTCGTTAGTGTTTGAGGAGGTTTGTGTTATATAGAGAGATAATCCTATCTCTAAAATATCTATTACACTAAAATTTTTAAAGAAAATGAATTTTTTTTTTTTTTTTGACAACAAATATTAATTTCTTGTTGTTGTATTTGCTACTCTAATTGGGTGGGTTGCAACAAAACAAATCTATAAATAGATAAATTTTCTTTAATTACTCCGTCAAATGCTTAACTTAACAATTAAAAGCCTTCTTTTAAAAAAAAAAATCATTGTGTGGTTTTATGAAACCACGATGCAAGTGAAACCTTTTTTTTCGGATCGTAGGCTTTTAACTAAAAATTTTCAGAAAATTATTCAATTAAGGGTAATTAAAATCGCGTTTTTAATCTTAATTTAATAATTGGAAAATGGGAAATCAATTGACGTATGTTAAAAACTGAGAAAAATATTTATTTAGTAATTGAAGATTTGAATCATTTTAAATTATTTTAAAAATTATATTTTATCAATTTAAAAATTGAATAATTAATGCCCAATCGCACCGTATGAGTTAAGCATTAATTAACACTAAAGAATACTTAACTTTCCAAATTTCGTTGTACCGCTTGCAAAGTCAAACTTAAAAGTCTAAATCTTTTACTTAAATCTAAGCCCTTGATTTCGGGGGCTTAGCGTATGCTTAACTAAAAAACAATTTTCTGTTAAATAAATGACATCTATTCCAGATTATATTGATAATATAATATTAATTAACTAATGATAATACATTTTTTTTGATTCGATCTAGATTTTTTTTTTTTTTTATAAAAAACATGAACAATATGAACTCTATTTTCGAAGATGATCTAAATATTATGGAAATAAAGGATTTTTGGAATTCTTTGGAAATAATAAAATATGTATTATAAAATATATAGGGTATTCCGTATGGTATAGACCGGGTCTATATATTTTTTTATATTTGGCCTAGATATGCAGTTGAACTTGCATGTCTCTCGTAAGAGAATATAAAATAAAACTTTATTTGTCACATAGTTTAATATAGGACAAAACGATATTTTGTAGGCTCTACAGGTTTAATTTATTTTAAAAATTTTTACACTAACAACAGGACTCACCAATGAATTATTAACATTGCAATTTTTCTATTATATTTTTATATTTAAATATAATTTTAATAGATAATTTTCTAAAGAGGTATAATTTGATGTTCAATTTCTTTCCTTATTAATTTAAATAAAAAAAATTATAATCATGAAAATCAATATTTTGTTTTCTATTTTCTTATTTTTCTGAAATTAATTAATAT
>JAKCPI010011596.1:0-10213 GCA_023213315.1 Euborellia annulipes | reverse complement strand
GAAACTAAATAAAAATAGCTGCATCCCTCTTTCTTTATTCCATACTATAATACAAAATAGTTAACCACTTGACTCGATGAAGATTAGAAAGATGGCCACCATCCTCCTAGTCCTTATCCAAAAATAAATAATAACTTTCTCTTACCCTATATATGAAATAAGCTTATATAGAGAGAAAGTATTGCCATCTTGTCAAAAATTCGATTTTGAGATTTTAATGCATCTTTTGAGGTCCCCTGAGTCCAAAAAAGTGGGTCCCGCAAATTGGTCTGTGTGTACATTTGTTTTTTTTTTTATTTGGAGATTAATTTTTTTTTTTTTTTTTTTTTTTTTTATTTAAAGACTCAACGACAGAAAGAAATTGAAAGACGCGTGGTCGGCCAAGAAGTGCAAAAATTACGACGACGACAACAGGATATGGAAATGAAACAGGCAAGAGAGGAATGGCAAAGAGAAAAAGCAGAGGCAGCTGCTGCTAAAGAGAAGATTCTCAAACAAATCGAGCAAGATAAGTATGTATAATTTTATAAAAAAATAAATTTCTGCAAATTAGAATATCTCTCTCGTGAGTCATTAGTAGCAATAGCAACTTTCTACGGTCGGTTCTAGTTTTCTTCCTCAGGAGGATGCATCTCAAATATAATTATATCATTCTTTGTCTTATTATTATTATTATTAATAGTTGAAATTGAATTAATTCCTAATCTAATAAATTTTATTTTATCGTATTTTAGAGCTGAAAGAGCAAGAAAAAAGCAATTGGAACAGGACGAAAAAGAAGCACAATCTAATATGGAGAAACTTCAAAAACAACAAGAAGCACAACAGCGAGCTTCTGCTAATTGGTAAGTTTTCAGATATAAATTAAAACTCACATAAAAGTTTTGACAAAGTATATTGCCCTTGAAGGGCAATTAGTCGGCCGGTGTATTAGAAAGAATTAAAATTTATTTTTAATTTTATTTTTTTATAAAAATTAAAAAAAAAATAGAAAAAAAAAAAAAAAGTCAGAATTTTTTTTTTTTTTTTTTTTTTTTTTTTTTTTGGGGGGGGGGGTTTTCGTTTCTTTTCTTAGGTGTGATTTATCTTTTCTGCTCTAATCAGTTTTATAAAAATTTCAATATTTTTTGCCTGTTAATATATAATTTTTCTTATAATGGTATTATGTATAATATACCAGGAACCGACCAGTAGCGTAGCCAGGATTTCTGCTTGGGGGGGGTCCAAAAGTTTTATGAACACCCGGGGGGGGGGGGTGAGAAACCCCCCTTCTCCAAGAAACTTAAAGTGGACAAATTTTAAAGAGAAATAAAAAAAAAACAAATAAAATAAAATTTTTTTTTTAAATAAAAAATAATTTTAATACAAAATTCGTAAATATTAGAGATTTTTTCAATTATTTATAAGTTTTTTTTTAGATTTTAGAATTTATGAGAGTTAATAAAATAATTATTTAAAAAAAAAAATCCTTAGGGAAAACAATAGGTATTTTTTTGTTTTGGAGAAGGCTTTGGGGGGCCCGGCCTTGCCCCCCCCCCTGAATACGCCACTGGAACCGACCGAAGTTTCGGTTTCGGCCAAAAGCCAGTTGAAACTTGAGTTTGAAAAGAAGGGATGAGATTCGCAGGCTAAACATAAAAGAAATAAGGTAAAATGATATGAATTTTGTATAGGAAATTTTAAGAAAAAGTTTAAAACAAGTTTCGGTTTCGGCTAGTCGGACCCTAGTATAATATAAAAAGTATTCCGTCTGGGTAGAGTTAAATTACTATCCCCTATCTGTACTTGTCTTTTTAGTAATTCACTGAGGAAGGACGAATGAGATGCCTCCGAAATATTCAGTACAAATTTATTGAGCAAATCGGTATAATCAATAGTCTTCAAAATAGTCTCCTTCTTCATCAATACAATTTTTGTCCTTTCCATGACTCAAAGACCCCAGGGCTTTTTCGGAATGGCTGCAAGGGTTCTCGTTGCTTGGATGTCCTCGATCGAGTCGAAATGTTTTCATTTCAGCGCTGATTTTAAGAGCGGAAAAAAAGAAGCCAGAAGGCCACATGTCCGGACTGAAGGAAAGGGAAGCTGAAGGACCACCCTAACGTTCACCCAGGCCAAGTAGAAGCTCAGGATGAAGGCATTGTGGCTGGGCGCGTTATCGTGGAGAAGCTTCCAGCTGTTCTTGATGTCCCGACGCTTCTTGATCTGCGCTTAAACTTAAATATAAAATTTCATCGTCCAAGCTCTTTTCGTTCTTGAAATATTTTGTTCACAGACCATGTTGCAAAAACCACTTTGTTGAACTCAGGGGACCTCAAAACGTGTATATCCATCAAAATCTAAACATAGAATTGTTGACATACTTTCTTTCTCTCGTTTAATTTATCATTTTTTTCTTCCAGCGAGTTTGCTCGACTCCAATTCCGGTTACCCGATGGCGTTGCTCGGACACAACAGTTTTCGGCTATTACATCACTTGGCGAAGTTCGTGCCTGGGTGAAACGCGAGGTGCCTATGTCATTTGGCGATTTTGTACTAAGTACGTCCTTCCCAAGGAGAGAATTTCCACCTAGCGAAGATGAACTCAATCTACAGCAACTTGGGCTTGTGCCTAACGCCGTCCTGCTCATCCTGCCGGTTAGACACAAACCATCCACTCTCGACGAGCTTGATTAGATTGTATTTAACTCTCTTTTAGAAATAAAAATAAGCGTAATTTCTCAAAGCGATTCATTTCTATCATAATGTTTTTTTTCTCTTCTCATATATAATGTTGATGTAAGTTGAAAAAAAGGATTTGTATCTGTTTAGATAAAATTTTCCACTTGAAATATATCGGCCATTTAAAGTCAGCATTTATAGGGGTTAATTTAAAATTTTGTGGAATAACAATAAATGAAGGAGCAGACAGCCAGGAAATAACCCTCTACTAAATGAAACTCAAGAGTATTAAAGACACTTTCGACTTTAATTAAATAATGCCATCCTCAGTCCATTTTATAGATATACTTATACTTTAACTAAAATAAACAAGATTTAAGAGGCTAAAGGAGCAGGCAGCCTGATAGTTCTCTGTTGAGGAAACAATTTCGGAGACAACTCCGCAATATGATTCAATATACAAGGTTTGCAGCTCGAAAATTGCATTATTCAATTAAAGCCGAAATTGTCTCCAATACACTTTGATAATTGTTATAAATCGCAATTTATAGCTGTGTTGTTATATTCATAAGAGGGTAGAAAAATGAGAGACGCAGCTAGAGTTTTTTCATTTATTTAATTCACACAGCTGACGTTTCGGTTCTGGATTTGAAGCTCTGAAGATGGTTCAAATGATGAACCGAAATATCAGCTGTGTGAATTAATTAATTAAAGAAAAAACTCTAACTGCGTCTCATTTTTCTACCCTCTTATGAATACTCTTTGAGTATCATTTCGTTGTGGCTTATTTCCTGGCCTCTGCTACTTCATTTATTTATAGCCACGTCATTTCACAAATTGACAAATTTTGTTGAATATTGTAGGCTTCATATCTTATTTTCGAAATTCTTAGTTCCGGGGAAGATGGGGAGGGGGACTGACATGTCAGTTACATTTGTATATCAGATTTTCATTTAAGAATTTGGATCAAAAAAAAAAAACAAGTCCTTCAAAAGTTCATGAATCACTAATTCTTAAATGAAGAATTTTGAAGTGAAAAATTTTATTTACTTAAAGATGCGATTACTTTTGTCAGTTTCTTCTTTCATCAGCTTTTGGCTTATTTGATTTATGCTCACAAGTAATATTACTTAAGTTTGCTTACATAAATTGACATATTGATGAATGTTCCATTAATTTAGTTAATTTAATATTAGGTTTTGTAAGGTTAAATTTTGTCATAATTAATTAATTTAGAAATTCAATCAGGAATATTTTAGTTCTTGACTTTTATAACCAAATTTACTATGTATTTTATATCTACTATTGCATAAGTTCCTCAATAAGCTCTGGGGATTAGGCTCTTCTTGTTCCTTAATTATAACACAATAAAATGTCGAGGCCAACTTCAAGAACAATTTGGGGAACTTAAGCATTAAAATATACGAGATCATTCACTTATTTTTTTTATTAGGATTGTGTGGAGGAATATGCAGATGTATTTTAGTTTAACTTTATAAAATATTCCATCTTTCTGCGTTGGCTCTATGAAAGTGTTAACTTTAACAACAATAATGCAGTTACAGGACCTTTAAAAAATTTAGTTCACACAACTTTCTTTAATTATCTAATTCACTTAAATGTTTCTTTTTTTTTTTAATTCTCTAAGTTTTTCAATATTTTATATGTTCTAGTTCATGTAGTTTATTATTAAAATTAAAAGTTATAAACATTTGACTAAAAAACGTGTTTTTTTTTAAAGTTAAATTACTGACTATAATTTATTATAATATACCGGTATTTTTAATAATATTAATCACTAACAAACCTTGATAATAAATTGATTTTAATATGAAAATAGAAAAAAGATTTAGATATATATATATAAAATTTTTTAAATATCTATATTTTTTGGTAGTGAGTCAAGTACTATTATTTGATTTTAGGATTTTTTAAATTTTTTTAATTATACTGGCAGTAAGTATTAAATATAGATATATGAAATAAAAGTCAGCCATGGAGAAGTAAAAAACTAATTTATCTTGTCGACGTTTCGAGCGCTCGACGAGTTCTTCCTCGGGACAGTCTTAAGTGTCAATTGTTACAGATGGTTGTAATTAGATTGTCATTTGACATCATTAAACAAATTTAACAACATTAAAAATAAATCATTTGTTTGTTGAATGATTTTGATCTCATACACGGCTTGTGTTTAAAAGTAAGGTATTTGTACAAGCTACAAAGTACAAAGCTACAAACAACTACTGAAGGTATTTGTACTTTGGTTACTTGTACAATAACCTTTTTAACAAGCCGTGTATGATATCAAAATCATTATTAAATAATTCAACAAACAAATGATACATTATTAATGTTGTCAAATTTGTTTAATGATGTCAAATGACAATCTAATTACAAACATCCGTAACAATTGACACTTAGACTGTCCTGAGGAAGAGCGCGACGAGCGCTCGAAACGCCGACAGTATAAATTTGTTTTTTACTTCTCCTTGTCTGACTCCATTCCATATATCTATATTTAATTTTTTGGTATTACTATTTTCTCTTTTTTTTTAATTTATCTATTCCAATTTATTTAATTTTTATTCATTTTCATAAGAGTGCTTTTTGTAATGATATTTATAGGGGGTATAAATTAAATTTCTCAATACATTTATAATATTTTTTATCTTTGGGGGTAGCCTTCTATGGGCACTAGGGACCTTGCCACATATACATTATGATAAATTGATATATTTAACTTGAAAGAGCTATCCAGAAAAAGGGCCAGTTTTTAATTAATTAGTTCTATTGAAATAAATAAAAGTTAAGCAATTTATTTTGAAGCAAGAAGGTGGTTCACTAAAAAATGATAAAAAATTCTCCCCATGATGTGGCTTGCCTCAGCCCATTTTCCTCTCATTTTAAGTTAGGATTTTTTTAAAAAATAGGTAGTCTCTTATAAGCATGATATTAACATTATAAAATTTATAAGAAATTTTTACAAGTTTTGTATATATTTTAAAGAAAAATCCTAATTTTTTTCTTAATTCTTATTTTCATTTTAAGTATTGAGACATCATCCTTTTAGCAAGGATATCTTTGTTTCAAGACAATCCACAACCATTAGATGAATCTGATGTTTATTGCCCCTGAAACGAGGAAAAGGGACTAGATCGCTTTGAAAAAACTCGGGGTGCTCAGAGAAAAATTAAGCTATGGAATTTTCAGCAAATAATTTTTCTCTAAGACCCTTAAATGCTTATGCTTTTTTTCATTTATTCTTAAATAGGAAAAAAAAAAAAAAAAGATTAAGAATAATATTACTGTGGTTGTTACAGGCCTCTTCGGCATCCAAATCGGTGACCCCTGCTGAGCCTGGTTATGGTGGGTTTTTAACTCGTTTCTTTTGGAATCTTATGACTCCATTGATTAACGTCTTCAATTATCTGCGAGGTTTCTTCAGTGGTCGAGGTGGCGGCAATAATGTACCTACGGATCAAGAAAGGGAAGAAGAGAGATCCGAGCCTGGTATCCAACAGCCAGCCAAGCGTGCTCGACATGATGACTCTATGTAATTACTTTTTTACAATCATTTTCTAATTAATTTGGTGGAGATATTGGAAAGTTTGGAAAGAGACATTCCCCCCCCCCCCCAAGGGCTCTGAATTTTATAAAAATGTATATTATTCTAAATAAAATATTTCAAAATATATCTATGAGTATAGAAACTAGATACGTAGGGCTTATAGCTGGTAGTTTAATCAAGATAGGTGACAAGGTGAAGAAAATCTGCAGCTAGTTGTTTTTCATTATTTTATTCCCACCACGTTGACGTTTCGATCCCGGTTGGGGTCATCCTCAGAACATCCTCACCCACCTGTTCTGAGGATGATCCCAACCGGGATTCACGTTGACGTTTCGATCCGAGTGGGTGAGGATGTTCTGAGGATCGAAACTTCAACATGGTGGGAATAAAATAATGAAAAACAACTAGCTGCAGATTTTCTTCACCTTTTCACCTATCCTGAGTATAGGAACTGTACAAAATTAAACAATTAATTTAATTAAATATCTTTTGGCCAAATTTGAGTTCTTATTTGTAAGTAAATTTTAAGAAAAAAAAAAGTTTGGGAAAAAATTCCCCCTCCTCCCAAGAAAAAGTTGAAATGTCGCCACTGCGGAATATATTTAGTTACAAGATGTGGATTTTATAGCTGGATAATTGTTAACGTGTAAGGAAAAGAATTGCAGCTAGATATACAGTATTTCTTTTATTAGGCCCACTAGGCTGACGTTTCGGCCTTGGTCAAGACAGAGCTTGCGGGATGTCAATATAGGGATATATATAGGATATATTTAGTTTAGTATATTAATATTAAAACCCTTGAAATCAAATTTTTTAAATTAATATCCTACGGGCGGAATTTAATTTAAAAAAACCCTCACACATTACGGAATTAAAATCAAGCAAATGGTCACTCATTAAAAACAATTGGTCATAAGTGGATTAAAACGAGGACGGTTAAAACCGGTAGTTTTAACCGAAGAACCCTGCAGAATTCTCCTTGAACCACAAACTTGTCACATGTTGAGAGAAATATCTAATAATTGGAAGTATTAGGTATAAACACTGGATTTATTGAAAAATAAATTGCATCTTGTAGCTAAAGAATTGTACTTTTATTCAGTTAAGAGTTTCCTACTGCTATGAGTTACCTTTCAGCCAACTCTCGTATATATATATTTATATATACTGTCGGAAAGGGAGTGTCATTAAGCCTCCTGACCACTTTATATATTCAAAAAATTTAACGTCATATCAAATTTCTATCAACCAAATAAAAACACCTAGTAGATTAATACCACAAGTGCTTGGGAAAATGTAAATAGGGAAAATAATACAAGAAAAAATTACTTCTATTTTGCAGATCGGAAGAGCATACGAAACCCCGACGTCGTTTATTCCCAGGTGAATCGCGAACCGTACGACGACATGGAAACGTACATGGCCTCTCTAACGCCAAGGATTCGAGTGATGATGAGAATAATACTTGGAATGGAAATAGTACACAACAGATGTGAAATATCAAGTCCCAAACCTTTCCCTTATTTTCTTCACTTCTTAAACAATCAATCCATCATCTATATAACTAGCCTATAATTACTCAGGTTATTTTTTGACTATGATGTTGTTGTAAATAATAAACATGATAACAAAAAAAATCATAAGGATTATAGTAATATATATTTACCCTTAAAATGTGTATATTTACATTATTAGGAAAAAGAGAAGGAAATAAAACTTAGCATATTTCATTATTATTTGATTATTTTATTTATTTTTATCTTTCTTATATCTCTAGCAAGAATTTTGTTTTTGTGGATGTTCGAAATTTCGCTGGGAAATTTATAAATTGATGTCCTTAGAAACCCATCCAATATATAAAATATTTCAATTTATTTCTCTTTTGGCTATAGGTTCCTATTCCTAGTGCGAGACTATTGATCAAAGAACAGATTCTTGGCATTTTCGTTGAATTCTGAATATGTTGATTAAACCCTCACACTAATATAATGTTTATTAAAGCTTCTGAGGTTTGTATTATTATTATTATTATTAATTATATTATTAATTATAGACCAATAATGTACAACGTTTTGAATGATAATCTTCAGTCATTTTCAAGTATTGTGCATTTGCTCCGACTTAAGTGAACTAAACTCAGAAGTCAGTTTCTCCGACTCAACTGAAGATTATCAGAGGTCAGTTCCTCCGACTCAAGTGAACTAACCTCAGAGATCAGTTCCCCCGACTCAACCTCAGAGGTTAGCTCACTTGAGTCGGAGCAAGTGCACAGTATTTGAAAACGACTGCAAAATAAGCAGTCGAAACGTTGTACAGTATTTATATTTTTAATAAATAATACAAAAGTGGTCTATAATTAAAAACTCCCATAATAATAATAATTCTCGCCTCTTTTAAAGAATTAACTAATGAGAAGAGATGCCAATAAAAATAAATTTATTAATAAGAGGGTAAAAATGAGAGATGCAGCTAAGATTATTTCTTTATTCGATTAATTCACACAGCTGACGTTTCGGTTCAAATAACCTTAGCTTGCATCTCTTATTTTTACTCTTTTATTAATATAACATCTCAGCTATAAATTGTTTATGTAAAAATAAATTTAATAAAGTGCTGAGTAGTCCTAGTTTGTGAAGAGCTTTTTAAAATAATAGATAGAATAAAAGATATTAAGAAGGTTTATTGTTTAAATTAATTACAATAATAAATTATTATTGATCAGATGAATTTAAAGTAATAGTGTAGAGTGCAACGTCACCTAGATTAAATAACTTGACTTGATTGCCATTTTTGACATGGATCTCATTATTGGCAATATCCAGAACAAATGCCGCCGTGGCTGGCAATGGCTTGGTCCCGGCTAGAGGATTTTCTGATTTGGGTATGGTCCGCGGGCCGAGCAAGGGATCATCGAATCGATGGAGAGTCAGCGATGATGCAAAGTCTAAAAAAAAAAGAATTTTGTATGAGTGATAAATCTTCATTTTTCTGGGTTTTGGCCTCACCAGGAGGCACACTTTGCCTTTCGAGTTCTGTTCAAGCGACCAAAATGTCCATTAATTTGCTTAAAACATAATAATGATGATCGGTGACTTACTTTTTAAGCGTGGATCGCTTTTGACGAGTTTCCCAAGAACTTTAGTTACAGTATCGCCTTCAGCAATATTTATATTAAATTCGAAAAAGCCAGAGGAGACTTGTGGGTTTCGGAGAATAATTGGAAGTGAAGGTTTCTTCTCGAAAGTCATATAGGGACGACCAGGGCAACATTCATCTCGGAGAGCTGGAGTCTCTGATTCTTCTGCGGGCCGAATTCTTAATTGTTCCATCTGAAGTCAACAGAAAAAAAAAATGAATTTTTCAGGAAAAAAAACTAAATTTTTTAATATTTAAGGATCTCAAACCAGGTGATTCAATCTTAGGTTAATAACACAGAATCCAGGTTGGAGGAGATGGATTTCTCAGTTTATAAATAAGGAAACACAAAATTTCTCTTATTTTTTTATTAAAATTATTTGGCCAACTTTATTTAATAAAAAAATAAGAGAAATTTTGGTTTACTTATTAATAAACTGAAAAATCCATCTCCTCCAACCTGGATTCTGATTCATCAAATGGAATTTTCAAAGACGAAAAAATAATCCATCCAAATTAGGATTTTTTGTGTAAATGTCCGGACTAGAATTTTAGCAGCAAAAAAAAGTATAGGGACTGGATACAGGAGTTAAAGCAAGAAGGACAGAAAATAATATATATATATATATATATAAAGATATATAATGTATATATATTCATTTTAAACTGGTAACCGTTGGCTCTAGTGAAACATTATGCTTTAATAGGAGAATTAAATTTAAGTACGCAAGGTTTTTTGTTTCAATGATGATATTAATACTGAATTCAGCATGTAATTCACTTCTGAAGATGACACATATGGTGTCGAAATGCGCATAAAGTGTTAATATTTAATTAATATATCATTGAAAC
>JAKCPI010011595.1:0-12944 GCA_023213315.1 Euborellia annulipes | reverse complement strand
ATAGATATCTACAAGATAAATATTTTTTTTTAAGATGCAATAATTTTTTCACAAAAGTTAAACAAGAAAATTAAACCAGAAGGTAAGGCAGGTAATTAAAATAAAAATAATTTTTACAGAAAATATATGAATTAGAATAAAAGCGAAAATATTCAAAAAGAAATAATAATGCTTTATAATGAGATCTTAGTTCTAATATCACCCAAAACTATTTTTTGAAATGAAATACCAACACAGATGGAATTAATTCGCCTTGATATATAGAGAGAGACATAGTATTAAAATTTTAAATAATCCTTTAAAATTTATTCATTTTGAGGGAGGGGAGATTACTAAAAAATACTTGCTCTCAATTTTGCATATAATGGTAAGAGAAATTAATATTTGGTTTGATATTAGAAAGATTCGGATCAGTGGCGTACCGAGGGGGGGGGCGGTCCGCCCCAGGCCCCGAGCCGGCATAGGCCCCCATGTATTTATAAAAAAAAAATTTAATGAAAATTTCACTTTCAGAGGCCCCGGGGCCCTCAGCGCTCAAGAAAAAATGGGAAAATTTAGATTTAGATAAAAAAAAACAAAATTTAATGAAAATTTCTCTTTGAGAGGCCCCGGGGCCCTCAGGGCTCAAGTAAAAAAAGGAAAATTTAGATTTAGATAAAAAAAATCAAAATTTAATGAAAATTTCTCTTTAAGAGGCCCCGGGGCCCTCAGCGCTCAAGAAAAAATGGGAAAATTTAGATTTAGATAAAAAAAAACAAAATTTAATGAAAATTTCTCTTTGAGAGGCCCCGGGGCCCTCAGGGCTCAAGTAAAAAAAGGAAAATTTAGATTTATTTATTTGAAAGTATAATAATTGTTTTTTGTCCACATTTCTTAAGGGTTTGTTTCTTTTTGATAATTTGTAAAAATGATTGAACAATATTTGTTGATTATTGTTTTTATTTTAACTATTTAAAAAAAATCGAGTGATTTTTTTGGAAAATTTTATAGAAAAAAATAGATGAGGACATATTCAAGCAATTTGCCCCCTCCATCCCTCGCCCAATATTTAATTATTAATTGAAAAGGGATGAAGAATTGAGAAGTTTATTAGATTAATTAAGAATTTTTTTAAAATTCTCTGTTTAATCATACAATGGAATTCTCCAAATTAAATGATAAAGAATTTTATATAATTTATTTGATTAAATGGCTAATTTTAAAACACAACCCCACAGTTAAAACTACCCTTATTAATACAATACATAACCGAACAGAGAAATTTTTTTTTTTTTAGATTAGAGAACACAATTATTTTATAGTTAAAAAAATTATTTTTTTAATAAATTATATTATCTGAATTAATCGAAGTAAAAATTATAATTTTATTATGTTAAATTCTCATGTGAAGCAAAGGAAAATTCCCGATAAACCCACACCACAAAAAATGAATAAAAAGAAATATCTCAGTAGACTGATCCTATTCATTTCGATCGATCAAAATTATATTAAAAAAAAAAATTTGAATTTTTTTTCCTCAATTAAACATTAACAAGTGGAAAATAGCACTTATTACTATACGACTGACGAGACATAAAAGTTTAAGAAAGCAACCCTCCTAATCATTTCTAAAGGCCTAATATAGAAAGCAGATAATGTTTTTAATTAGAAATATTTTTCTGTTAGAATGTTCCCAGAGAGAATCAGAATTTATAAGAACTGTTGGGAGCAAAAATCAAAAGAGAGAGGGAGATTTTTATAAATTTAAAAATTATAAATTGAGGGAGTTGTTAAACTCGAGATATTAAAATAGAAAGGACCCCGAGACGCGCACCTTAATAAATTGATATATGAGGATGTAGATAGAGAAAATTTCCGAACAAATAAAGTTATTTAAAAAAAAAATTTAATCATTACCATCCCATTCATTTCGATAGGCCTAATATATAGAAAACAGACAATTTTTTTAAAATTATAATACGAAATATTAGATATTAGATTGTTCCCAAATTCCCAAAGAGAATTAGAATTTCTAAGTTTTAAAATTTTTATAATCAAGAAAATTAATTTGTTATTAAAACAAAAATGAAAAAATGTTACAATCACTCACAAAAGAAATCTGTTAGTAGCCTAATCAAGAGAGAGAAAAAGAGGCAAAGTTCTATAGCTTCAAATGATAATCACATACAAATCAAATATTGTATCAGGAAGTGAGGGGGGGGAGGGTTTTTTTCTAAACATGAGATATTAAAAGAGAGATTATGATCTTTCCCTGGAAAAATGTAATTAATATTTGCGATATGAACTAATAAAATTGAATTTGTCAGGCTCAGGACTTACCTAGAGCAGAGATCGAGAGAAAGCCTCGAAGTGCGCTCAGATGTTGATGCTCAAACGACAGGGTCGATGATGAAGGGAGAAGACAACCTCTAGCAACAGTCACCCCTGTAAAGGATAAAAATTTTATTATTTGAAGAAAGACAAAGTTTAATAAAAAAATATTATTGATAAAAGATTTCGAAGAGAAATTAGTATTAATATTTTAATTGGAATGGAAAAAGGGAAATGTACACCCCCTACCACCCTCTGGTTTCATTATTGAAAATAATAGATAATTTTATAACTTAGAAAATATACAAATAAAATGTTAACCCTTTATGAAAATGAAATATGCAAATAATAAATACCTTTTAATTGGACTGGTGGCCAAAATGGCATACAAATGCCGAAGGCCAATAAATAAATAAATAAATAAAATAAAATACCTTTTAATTGGAGTGTGTGATGTTTTATATCGAAATAGAAGAGAGGCACTTTGCAGAGAGATGAGTTCAATCGACTGGCCCCTTGCTCGAGGAGAAGCAAACTAATTGACATGCTTGCTTGCTTATACTTTTTATTTAAAAATACTTTCCATTTGCGTAAATAATCTTTCTTTAATCATGTTGATGACGCACATGAATGCTCTTCCTTCTGAAACAAAGAAATATTTATTTATTATTTTTTATCCTCTTCTATTTTAAATATTAAATAAAGATTATTTTAATAAATAATTGTTTTATTTATCCCGTAATCCTTTCCTAAATATCCCTTACAACTAGAGAACTCAATAGAAATAAAATAAGTTTTTTTTTTTAAGATTAGTTAAAAAATAATACTTAAGCTGTTTGTTTTTTTTTTTTTCTAAAATAAACTAATTAAAATTTAGAATATATGAACTCAATTTTTCCTTTCCATCCTTCTTAGAATTTTTAATAATTAATTAGAAAGGCTTAATAAATTAACCAATAGTGTGTGCCCTCGAGGTTTGGTGTAGAGGTTAGCGTGCTAACGCGGGTTCGGACCCCAGGCAGTCCGATGATTTTATTTAAGCCCATTGGATACCAAATGGCTTAAATAAGAATGCCTGGACTCCAAATAAATATATATTATTAAATAACGGATATCGTAAATATCTTAAATGGCCTGAGTTGCCGAAAAGACAGTGTGAATGTGTGTGTGATTGTGGGTGTGAATGAGAAAAAAGTGTGAGTGTTTAAAAAAAAAAAAGAAACCAATAGGCCCTAGTGTATTTACATGATAAGCGAGAAATAGAGGGAGGGAGGGAGACTGAGTTGCTTCTGCTTAAAATTTTTAAGACTTACTTTATACAGTCATCCTTGAATAATAAATCCCCTATTAAATAAATCGCTAAATAAATATAATTGAATGAAATTTAACCTACTCCATCCATCTCTGCATATTTAAATAGAGGAATAAAATATACTCTCGCACTCCCATTACCTCAAAGTATATCCCTTTCACGTTTGTAAATTTTCAAGTTGTTTATCTATTGCAAAAAGAAAGTAAAAAGATAAAATTTTAGAGAAAGATTTCTATAAATCGACTAGCACCCCTCAAAATGCTTTCTCCCAATCAGGGCCGCAGACAGAGGAGGGCAGGGGGGGGGGCTATATCCCCGGGGCCCGGGCCCTTTGCTCTCCAATCTTAAAATTCTAATAAAAAATCATTTTCATGGTTAAAATTTCAATTTTTTTCCCGGGCCCTTTAAGCTCAAATCTTGAAATTATATGAACGATAAATGATAACGCTGGAAGTATTTTTTAATATGAACTGAAAACGTGGCCAAATTGGGAAATTTTATTCCGAGTCGCACTTTAGATGATTAAATATTAAATTTAAATTATTTTTAAAAGACTTAAAAAGGCCATACACCCTTAAAATCATCCCTTGTTGAATAAATAGCTGAGGCGGATGCAATATCTTTAAAGATTTAAATTCTGTAAAACAGAAAATGGAGTAATTGAAATTTCTTTTGATAACTCCGACATTATTACAGTATTTCATTTTATTTAAATAATTTTCGAGATCTATTCATTTAAATAAGATATTAATATTCAATACCTCAATTCGGGTTTGACTAAACATACACATTTGTTAAATATAATTTTATATAATCGAAATAATTATGAAATTAAAGATATGAACAGATTTATGCTGAGGAACTTTGACAGATGGTACAATTTAATCAATCTCTCTTTAGAATTAGAATTCAAGGCGCATGTCATTATTCTATCCTAATTAGCCCACGGGATATTATTTAAACCCCTAGCACAAGACGGGAACACTCTACCACTGTGCTATGTCTCAAGAACGAGAATAAATTTAAACATTCAGACAGAGGCGTACCGAGGCAGTTGGGGGCCTGGGGCGGCACTAGAAGAGGGGGCCTTATATTGAATTTTTTTTTTTGGGGGGTGCTCAACTTTAAATATCCCTCTCCTCCATACACAAAAAGTATTTTTAAAATACCGTATATCCCTGAACCCCAAGGGCCCCGGGGCCTCTCAAAGGGAAATTTTTATTAAATTTTGTTTTTACTTGAGCCCTGAGGGCCCCGGGGCCTCTCAAAGGGAAATTTTTATTAAATTTTGTTTTTACTGAGCCCTGAGGGCCCCGGGGCCTCTCAAAGAGAAATTTTTATTAAATTTTGTTTTACTTGAGCCCTGAGGGCCCTGGGGCCTCTCAAAGGGAAATTTTTATTAAATTTTGTTTTTACTTGAGCCCTGAGGGCCCCGGGGCTTCTCAAAGAGAAATTTTCATTAAATTTTGTTTTTATTTGAGCCCTGAGGGCCCCGGGGCTTCTCAAAGGGAAATTTTTATTAAATTTTGTTTTTACTTGAGCCCTGAGGGCCCCGGGCCTCTCAAAGAGAAATTTTCATTAAATTTTGTTTTTATTTGAGCCCTGAGGGCCCCGGGGCTTCTCAAAGGGAAATTTTTATTAAATTTTGTTTTTACTTGAGCCCTGAGGGCCCCGGGGCCTCTCAAAGAGAAATTTTCATTAAATTTTGTTTTTATTTGAGCCCTGAGGGCCCCGGGGCTTCTCAAAGGGAAATTTTTATTAAATTTTGTTTTTACTTGAGCCCTGAGGGCCCCGGGGCTTCTCAAAGGGAAATTTTTATTAAATTTTGTTTTTACTTGAGCCCTGAGGGCCCCGGGGCCTCTCAAAGGGAAATTTTTATTAAATTTTGTTTTTACTTGAGCCCCAAGGGCCCCGGGCCTCTCAAAGGAAATTTTTATTAAATTTTGTTTTTACATGAGCCCTGAGGGCCCCGGGGCTTCTCAAAGAGAAATTTTCATTAAATTTTGTTTTTACTTGAGCCCTGAGGGCCCCGGGGCCTCTCAAAGAGAAATTTTCATTAAATTTTGTTTTTATTTGAGCCCTGAGGGCCCCGGGGCTTCTCAAAGGGAAATTTTTATTAAATTTTGTTTTTACTTGAGCCCTGAGGGCCCCGGGGCCTCTCAAAGAGAAATTTTCATTAAATTTTGTTTTTATTTGAGCCCTGAGGGCCCCGGGGCTTCTCAAAGGGAAATTTTTATTAAATTTTGTTTTTACTTGAGCCCTGAGGGCCCCGGGGCCTCTCAAAGAGAAATTTTCATTAAATTTTGTTTTTATTTGAGCCCTGAGGGCCCCGGGGCTTCTCAAAGGGAAATTTTTATTAAATTTTGTTTTTACTTGAGCCCTGAGGGCCCCGGGCCTCTCAAAGGGAAATTTTCATTAAATTTTGTTTTTATTTGAGCCCTGAGGGCCCCAGGGCCTCTCAAAGGGAAATTTTTATTAAATTTTCTTTTTTTTTATCTAAATTTTCCCATTTATACTTGAGCCCTGAAGGCCCCGGGGCCTTTCAAAGAGAAATTTTCATTAAATTTGGTTTTTACTTGTGCCCCAAGGGCCCCGGGGCCTCTCAAAGGGAAATTTTTATTAAATTTTCTTTTTTTTATCTAAATTTTCCATTTTTACTTGAGCCTTGAAGGCGGCCCCGGGGTTCTCAAAGGGAAATTTTTATTAAATTTTCTTTTTTTATCTAAATTTTCCCATTTTTACTTGAGCCCTGAGGGCCCCGGGGCCTCTCAAAGTGAAATTTTCATTAAATTTTTTTTTTATAAATATATGGGGGCCTATGCCGGCTCGGGGCCTGGGGCGGACCGCCCCCTCGCCCCCCCTCGGTACGCCACTGCATTCAGAAGCTTTAAACATAAAGAGCAGTTGAGGAAGATAGCGTTATTAAAAATATATCTTTTTTTATTAGTTCTTTAATGAATTCTTTAAGATTATTTTTATCAATAAAGGATTCTAAATAATAAATTTCTAGTTTAATTGGAATGTAAAATCAATTTAGTCCCTTCAAAGGGAATGTTTAGTTTAAGAAAATTTTGAAAATTCTCAAACTTCAAAGGCGATGGGCTACGTGTTCCCGTTTTACAAATGAGTTCAATTTTTTAATGCAATGGAAAAGATAAGAAATAAGTAAAATTCAAACTTTAGAAAATAAAGAGATAGAAATATAATCTTAATTATTTCAATTTACAAAGCAAGTTATTTGTGAATATTTAAAAAGGATTTGGTGGTGAATATACAGTTGGGGCCCTCGGGGCTTGGTGTAGGGGTTAGCGTGCTAACCTCGTATACCAAAAGTCGCGGGTTCGGACCCCAGGCAGTCCGATGATTTTATTTGGATACCAAATGGCTTAAATACTGGACCCCTAATAGATATATTTAAACACACGATAGCTTATTATAATTTTAGATATATTTATTTAATAAAAGAGAAAGTAAAAAAAGAGTTAGAAAAAATATCGCAAAGATAAATATTTGTAAAAATGCATTGAAATAATGTGAATTTTTTTCGACTTTTTATTTAACGATATGGATAAGTAAAAAAAAAAACCAAGCAAATAAGATGATTAATTGATTTGGAATATTTTTTATTAAATTAACTCCTTGGTCTTGGTCTGATAAGAAAAAAAGAAAACATTTGAGTAAGATGCATAGAAATATCACCCAAAAACAATTTGCCAGAATGAGAAATTTTTATAAGAGAAAAATAGTAATATTTTAATTAGATAGGGAAATGAATATATAGCCCTAACCACCCTCTCAAAGTTTTTATATTTTATACTTAATAAAATATAAAAATAAAATTTTAACCCTTTTATGAATTTATGAAAATGAAAAATGCAAATAATAATTATAGATTATCCAATATACAAGGGTTAATTAGAAATATTATTCCAAGTTAGTACGCTAAAAGATATAAAGAGAAGTTATAGGAATTTTTAAATTTTATAGGGGCCTAGTTAAATTTTTTTCATAATCCAGAAAAACAAAAAATACAAAAAAAAAAAAAAATGCTACCCTCCCATTCAAAATAAACTTTTTTTGGAAGCTGAGTCAAAAGAGAGAGAGAGAGAGAGAGAGAGAGCTCTTACAAGAAATGGTAATTAATATTTGAGATATGGACAAATAAATTGAAAAAACTTGATTGTCAGGACTTACTAAGAAGAGAGAGAGATGGCCCCGAAGTGCGGGGGTGCTTAAACGACAAGGAAGATGATGAAGGGAGAAGTGGACCTCTAGCCATAGCCACCCCTGTAAAAAATAAAATGTATTTTTTTCTTATTATATAGATTCGTGTGTTTGTGTGTAGAATGAGAGTTTATACAAAAATAAAAAATAATAATATTGATAAACGATTTTTTTACCCTTATTTTTAAGGAAAAATATTATTGATATTAAAGATGTACACCCTTTTACACCCACTGGTTTCAAGTTTTAAGACAAAGTATAATTTTATAAATATGTTTTAAGAAAGAAAATTTAAAAATAATGTTAACACTTTATGCAAATTATAAATACCTTTTAATTGTGGAGAGAGGGGGTGTGTGTGATGTTTTATTCCCACTCAATAGAATCTCACTCGAAGAGAGGCACTTTGCAGAGAGGGGAGTTCAATCGACTGGCCCCTTGGCCCCCTTGACGCAGATGGATTTGCTCTCTTCTGAAACAAAGAAATATTTTTTTTTTTTAATCGGCTTCTATCATCATATTTTAATATTCAATAAAGATTATTTTATTAAATAATTGTTTTATTTTCAGTAATCCTTTCCTCATGTTTAAATATAAAATCCTGTTCTCATGTTTAAATATAAAAGTTTATTAGTATGTTTATCGGGCAAGTATTTAGCTTTGCTTCAAATGGGGAATTAATACAATTTTAATTACAATTTTTACGTCAATTCATCTAGATAACGGATATAAAAAAAATAATTTTTTTTTTAATTAAGTAGCCTACTTGATTTGTTTCTAATTTGAATTCGTTTTTGTCCAAATTTCTTAAGGGTTTGTTTCTGTTTCATAAATTTTTTTTTATTTAACAAATCTTTCTATTTAAAAGGAAAATTGAGTGATTTTTATGGATTTTTATAGAAAAGAATAGATGAATATATAATCAAGTAATTTGCCCCCCTCTGCTTTCCATCCCTCTTGACATATTTAATTATTAATTGATAAAGGGATGAACAATTGAGAAGTTTATTAGAATAATTAAGACTTTAAATTAAATTATAAAGAATTTTATAAAATGTATTTGAATCAATGGCTATTTGAAGCCACCACCTCTAAAAAAAAACAAAAAAAAAAAACCACCCCTATTACTACACTACATTACCGATTGAAGAGAAAATCTTTTTTATTACAATAGGTAATATACAAAGAAATCAATTACGTAGCTAGTTAAAAAAAATTATTTTTTAAAAATAGAAGTTAAAATTCAAATTTCAATTAAAATATTTCAAAAGGAGACGTCAAACAAACAAACCCTGAGCACGGAAAATGAATAATCACAAAAAAATAGAAAAAATTCTAACAGGAACGAAGCCTCGTCATTTCGATCGATCATAGCGTAAAAACAAATAAAAAAAAAATCGTCCGAATTGATGAAACTTATAATTAGAGGGGGCGAGTGGAGAAACTGTTTAAGAAAAGAATCCATTCAGATAGTGAAAAAAAAATTCCACCTCTAAAAATCTGCCTTATAACTAACTATACGATTAACGAGAGATAAAAGTTTAAGAATTTCTATTTTCATTTATTTAATAATGTCCTAATATAGAACTAAATTCTCAGTTAGAAGGGTGGAGGGCGACAAGAGTTAGAAAATAATACATTTACTTAAAAGTAAAAAATTAAAAAAATAATAATAATAATTTTCTATTAAAATTTAGTTTTTGAAGAAAAATACTGTTTCGTTTATTAGAAGGGGTGATTTACACCCTTTGTCACCCTCCCACCTGGAGTACACGACTTCATCATTGCATTCGTTGTATTTAAAAATTGGATAATTTTATAAGTATATTTTAAGAGAGAAAAAAAAAAATAAAAAAAAGAGATTTAATTCGTTATGCAAATGACATATGAAAAGATTCATTACCGTATTAATGAGATGAACAGCCGGGGGTTAACGAGTTTGGTGGATGAACGTCTTATTTGATTTGCACACACAATATAAAAGTAACTAAATACACGAGAGAGAGAGAGAGAGAAACGACTGACTCATGCTTGGCTCGTCTCAAATAGAATTAAAAGACGCCTGACAGGCAGGCAACAACCGAGCAGGCATCGATCGATCGATAGACAAGACAGCATTGCTCTCTAAGCACCCAAAAATAAAAAAAATGAAATAAATTCTCTCTTTATAAAAATTCCATTCACTTGCAAACTAACGGGGTTTTATCAGTTGGGAATAAATTGGAAATTAAATAACTATTAAAAGACTCCCTTTATTTACCCAGCCTTAAAACTCACCACTAAATAAATAAAATACTTCCAAGTGGTATTTCTTGTATTTATTTATTTATAAGGGATAAATTCGAAGTGAAATAATTTTTATTTACCCACACCTATTATCATTAAATAAAAATTTTTTAAGCGTAATTTTCTGAATTTTTTGTATAATTCCTATAGCCTACTGTTGAATGAATTTGTAAAATTGATTATATAAATATTGTTTTAGCTCCAATAGTTTTATTGTCAATAATTAATTTTCTAGAATTTAACAATATTAGCATTTAAGTTGTGAATTTTGTCATGCAAGTATATGGAGCTGTGAATTTTATTAATTCCTAGGGCTGTATGGGCTGTGACCTTAAGGCCTAAAAGATTAAAAAAAAAAAAAATATTGTTGATTATTTTTAAAAAGAAAATCGAATGATTTTAATGGAAATTTTTTATAGAAAAGAACTAGATGATTAAAATAATTTGCCCCCCCACATCTCCCGAGGCATAATCAAAAATTAATTGACAAGGGATGAGAGGTTTGTTGGATTAATTGAGAAAATTTTATATTTTTCTCTTTGCTTTATCATACAATAGAATTGTTCAAATTAATTGATGATTATAAATGTGTAGTGGATAACTGAATCTACAGTTAACAAGTCGGTGCGCCTGCGCGTTGCCTCGAAGACGGAGGTGCCCCCGGCCAGACAACTCAAAATTAAAATAGATAGACTCACCTCACGGAAAGAGACAAGTGCGCCCGCAACATATATAATTAAACTCATTGAATGCGAGGCTCTCTCTCTCTCTCTCTCTCTCAAGAAATGAAAAACCTATGATGAACCAACAACCATCACAACAACAACAATCAGCAAGATCACAACAACAATCAGCACGACAACAACAACAACTACCGCCACAACTACAATTACCACTACAACAACAACAACTACAACAGCAACAACCACAAGAAGCCACCACCCTCAAGACGTAGCTATAAACAATTACCCTAATTTTACCCCCATTTCTTTTAAATATATTCAATAAAAATATATACTCAAATTTAAAATTAATTCAAATATATATATTAAATATAAAGAAAAATATAAATCTAAAAAATAAAAAGTCGGAGCAGATTTATAGATATAATTTGTCATATATTTTCTTCTACCCCCTACCCTTATAAATAAATAATTTTTTTTAACTTAATTTAATCATTTTTTTTTTTACCTCAATCATCTGGTTTATCACAATATGGTGGAGGTGCTGCCGGATTGATTGCGGTTTCGATTTCTTCGAAATCAGCACACCTTTTCAAGGCCAGCTTTTAATTTATATTTTAATATAATATATATTTGATATTTCAGCACTCATTTTTTTTAATTCAGTAATTTTAGAATTGAATCTAATTATAGATAAGATTAGAATTAAATATTTTTTTTTATATTAATTTTCTTTGTCTAGAAAATAATTTTTCTAGAAAGTTTTAAGTCGATTACAAATGGATTTTTTTTTTTTACATACTTACCCCTTCATTAACTTTCTTATTTATTAATATTATTAACAATTACTAATTCAATTATAATCATGAATCAATATAACCTCAGGAGCAATAATGTCCCACTGGCCCAATCGACTGCCATGCAGGGTGAGATTGTTGTTTCGGATATAAACCCTATCCCTGAAGATAGCGCCCTTCGTGGAGTACCACCTTCCCCAGTGTTAAAAACGGCAGTACAGCATGCTAATACAGTCTCACCACAAATGACTGAAGAGAACATGCTTCAACTATTGCTTAAACTAACTTTGGAAAATTTAGGGCAAGTAGCTAGTCTTAAAGACGAAATAGGTAGTGTTAGAGACGAAATAGGTAGTGTTAGAGACGAAATAGGTAGTGTTAGAGACGAAATAGGTAGTGTTAGAGACGAAATAGGTAGTGTTAGAGACGAAATAGGTAGTGTTATGGGGGAATTAAGCGAAAAAATCACCCAGATGAATCATTCCTTCTCTAATTGTTTTGAAAGGCAGGAGGAGATGTTTCACAATTTTGTCAAAGAATCAGGGCAAACCAAGCAAAGCATTGTAGAGATTGAGAGTCAACAATTGCAACAGGACCATTATGAAAATATTACCAAATGCGAAACTGCCACAGCCCAACTACAACTTTCGGTTGATGCAAAATATCAAAAAATAAATTCATCTATAGTAGAACAGAGTCAACAATTAGACCAGATTAAGCAAAATATAAATAAAGTTTCGAATGTCCCAAACCCTGAAATAATTAGAAATGAATATTTAAATTCTTCTAATATTGCTCAGGAACAAATAAATCAGGGCACATTATCGAATCTAAGTTTCGCTTCATCTGTCAGTCAATCCCCTCAATTAAATTACTCAGTAAAGGAAAAGCTTACTATAGCTGGCACTAGCTCTAAATTTCAAGAGGAGTTCTGTTCAAGAGGTCCTCACCCTGTTGAATTTGTTAAAACATTTGAAAATTTAATTATTCACCCTCAGGTCCTTCCGTCTCTAGCGATTGAAGCCTTTATTTTTTGCTTAGATGGAAACGCCAAGCAATGGTCGCTGTCCCAACGTTTCCAAAATTTTACTATCAATGATTTGTTAACCGTTTTAATTGCCCAATATTGGGGCTCAAAGATAAAAAATAAAATTTCTTAAAAAACTTCCACCACCGATTAGTCGTCTACACTCATTCGACGATGAGCCTTAAGCCGTCTACCGCCCAATCATCTCACTCGATATTACAACGAAATTATCTTAACAATCGTATCATTCATGATAACCTTCATTCTCCTTTTTTTTTTTAATCTAATTTTTTTACCATTACTCC
>JAKCPI010011594.1:0-11527 GCA_023213315.1 Euborellia annulipes | reverse complement strand
AAATAATCGACATAAATTATACATAGCGTTAGAATTTAAATTTCAACGAATAGCTTATAAGTAAACTAAAGAGAGAAATTCATTTAAAGAAAATTTCGATAAACATAATTTTATAAAGACTAATAAAAGTGAAATTTGAATTATTAAAATTACGAATCATATCAATTGAAAAGTTTATCATGTATTTCAGAGGCTTATTATTTTTGTCTCGAATGCTTTAAAAATACCTGTATCGTCAGTTATAATCACTAAAAGCATAGGCAATTGCAGACTGTATTCCAACAAAGAGAATACTCAAGTTTTACGTCACAAATTTGAGATTATCTAAAATCCCTTAATATACACCAGTGCAAAAAGTTAGTATATCGACAAATGCAATTATGCTTTTTATTGGAAACTATATTAAATTTTTTTTAATATTGCAAGTTGTGCCTGAGGATATTCAGTGAAGGATATGTAGAAGCAGAGTCAGCCAAGAAATGATGCTCTGATGACTTTACCAACAATTCCGGTTAATTGCGTAAAGCAATCAGAGTATTATTTCTTGGCTGCCTCTGCCTCACACCAATTAAAAATTTCATAATAATAATTTTATTAGAACAGTGTGTTTACTGAAAAATCTACCAGCAAATTATTTCTAGCTACCTATTGACAATTGTAATTTACAGAATTATATTTTATCCTATTTTTTTCTAATAATATTTCCACTGTACAAATAATATGTCAATGAACAAACAAATAATATTTATTGACTCAAATTGCCGTAAAAAGGGATTCGAACAAGATTCTGCAGACTTTCCATATCTCGAGAACCATTTTTCCACAATATATTTGTCAAGTGTGAAGTCTAAATATCCATACCAGCCTAAAATGCCATAAATTAAAATAAAATTAGAAAGGTTCTCGGGCTTGGTGTAGTTGGTAGCGCGCCTGTCTTGTATACCAAAGGTCGACGGTTCGGATCCCAGGCAGTCCGATTATTTTATTTAAGGCATTTGGATACCAAATGGCTTAAATAAGAATGCCTATATCCCAATATATATATATATATATATATATATATATATATATATATATATGCGAAGATAAGTTTTCTCGGGTTGAGTCGCGTGAATATATATATATATATATTCATAATAACGGTTATTGTTTAAAGTCTTATATGGCCCAAGCTGCAAAAAGACTGTGTGTATCTGAGTGAGAGTGAATGGGAGAAAAGTGTAAGTGTTTTTTCTAATTCAAAAAAAATAATAATTTAAAATTAGAAAGAGACAAGGGCCGACCCAGAGGAGTTTCTCGGGGGGGGGGGGGGGGGGACTGGTATATCTTGTGACTGGTAGCACAGCACACAATTTTTTTTTAATTTCGGTAATCAAAAGCCCCATTCTGTACTTGTTTACCAGAATATATATACAAATCAAATTTGTATTTTTTTTTATTTTACATTAAAAATAAAATTTTTTTCAAAAAAAAAAATTTTTTTTTTCTCAAATTAATTATCCCCTTTTGTATCAGTCCTTGGAAAGAGATAACAAGAACAAGAGCAGACTCAGACTCCTGACTTCTAATTTTTAAATAAAGACATTTGTTATAAATTATAATAAATTAAAATTTAATATATTCCCCTATAAATTTAATAATATAACTCAATTTAATTCAATCTAATTATCATCGTCATATTTATCTTATAGTATGATTCATTATCTAAGCATCCCCCTAAGGGCTGTTTTTTTAAATGAATTGAATAAATGGTAGCATATTTATGTTAAAACATTTGCAAATGATTCATGTTTTGCTTACGTCCTTTTCCTCCCTTGTGGTAGTCTAAAATCCAAGGGAAAATCGATTTGATCTTTTATCACTGGACGCGAACCAATCAGAGTCATATTTAGCTGAGGGACGAGATTTCGAAAGTTCTATGAAGAGGGAGGAAACGGGGCTTTAGACATTTATATCTTAATATATCTAGTGGAAAATTGGACGGCTGGCAACTAAGTCACCCTTCTGCTTTTTATTTTTAATAAAAATCGAATATTTTTAATATATTTCTTTAAATGTAAAAAAATGTAATAAAAAAGTAATTAGAGAGTATAACTTTTTGTTGTTTGATGTCTAAATAAGAGTGAAATGCATTAATATTAAAAAATATGTTATGCGAATATAAGCTCTTGTGTATGCGTTTTTTTTTCTATCTATTAGAGGAAATTTTTTTTAATATAATAAACTTTCACTGAAAATAAAAGTAATTATTTAAAATCATGAGTATTTTTTGTTTAAGGTTAATATTACTACAAATATTTCAATTTTATATCTCGGATGAAGTTTCCCTTTAAGGTGCGCGTCTCGAAAAACGGTTAAAACACGATTGACTCGAGGCGGCAAGAGATGGCGTTAGTGTTCCCCATAGGAATATAAGGGGCTTATTCCATTTCATTCTAGAGCTTCGAGCTAACTAATTAAAGGCAAAAAATTAATTATTCTTTAACACAATGATTACTAATTTAATTATCTACAACTTATAGAGCTCCTTTATTTAAAATATCTTTTATTTAATGCGATTAATCTAAAAAAAAAATTTTTTTCGAAAATCATAAAAAAGGGCTTCTATAAGTTGTAGATATTTTAAATAGCTTTAATTTAAAAAAAAATTTGAGATCGATACCTTCAAAATTAAAACCTTAAGGTGCGCGCGTCTCGGGGTGCTAATTTTGGGAGATTCCAGCGGCCACAATTTTGAAGCTATCGACCTCAAATTTTTTTAAAATTAGGGCTATTTAAAATATCTACAACTTTATAGAAGCCCTTTTTTTGATTTTCAAAAAATAAATTTTTTTTTTAGATTAATCGCATTAAATAAAAGATATTTTTTAAAAAATAGCTCTACATCTTGTAGATAATTGAATTAGTAATCATTGTGTTAAAAAATAATTAATTTTTTACCCTTAATTAATTAGCTGGAATCTTTCAAATGAAATGAAATAAATCCCTTGTATCCATATGGGAAAAACTAACGCCATCTCTTGCCGCCTAGAGTAACTCGGTAGTAAATCGTCTTCTAACGGCTTTTCTAGACGCGCACCTTAAATGGAAAGATTTTTATTTCGATTGTGAAATATTATTTTTGTTTTATTAAGGTGCTCGTCTGGAAAAACCTTTAGAAGACGATTCAGTAGCGAGTTACTCTATATAGAGATATGACACAACTCAAAAATGATCAATTTTGAGATTTTGAATAAAAATGAGTTCTTTTTATGTGTAGATTTATGTGGGAAAGTGTCATTTCTTTCACTTCTACGTATACCCCCATAATTCGCTAGTGTCGTTTTTGCTCTTATTTTTGTGGAAAAGCTTCATTTGTCTAACTGATGTCGAGTTAAACACAAGGCAGTACAATTTTTAGAAAAAATATGTGCAGTGCGTGCAATAATTATCACCACGATTTAAATACATTCCATTAAGAAAATAGAAATCTTTAAACTGCTTTCCTGAAAAAAAGAGACTTTTTTGAGTTGTGTCACTTTTCCATTTAAGATGCGATATGACGACATAAAAAATCTGGTATGACAAGTACTGAACACAACATTCTCTTACCAAAGACAAGAGAAAGTTGTATGCTGCGACCAGTCACACCAGATTTTTTTCTTTATTGATTTTTTTTTTGTTAAATTTTCTATCATAAGCTTGATTATAATAACAGAAAGTAAACAAAAAATATAGAGAACCTAGTTTAAATAGAATAATAAAAAGTTTAAAAGAACAAGAACTACTAGATGAAAAATTCTTTTAATGAATCATGATTAATGAGAAAAATTTGAAATCCAAAAAAAAAAAAAATGAATGAATGAATGTGTCCAGTAGATGGTAAACAAAGAGGATGATGTTGAGATGGGGAGAATGACATGACCTATGATGCCCATGATAGGTCCTCACTGTCGCATCGTTTAACTTTAATCAAAATTTCCGTCAAGACAAGTCCTTATATGTGATCCCATCCTTCCATTAGCTTCAGCCTCATTGGCCAGATCAGCCCGTCGAAACAAATAATCCCCCACCCTCCTCTCATGCTTGCTCTCTCGCTCTCTCTTATAGTATAAACCTATATATAACCTTAAGCCATTTGCTTGTCTGACTGTGCCATCTATGTAATTAGTTTGCACTGTATAATTAACAAGATTAAATTGAAGCACCACCGCGCCCTTTAAGGGCTCATATTGCATCCCTATCGACACTTGCTTTAGATAGACAATAGGTCAACTTTAATCCGATTAGCTGATTGAAATTTTTTTTTTTTAGATTTATTGATATTTAAGAGAAAGGGAGAGTTTGTGGTCTCTCTTGTTTTTTTTTTTTTTTTTTGTTAAAAAATATTTTTAGAGATAAACGTAAAATTTTCTACAGTAAATAAGAAAAGAAGGTGTTTGTAGCCAGTTGAAAAAACTATTGACTATGTTTACTCTTTGGCGAAGAGGACCAGTAAAAAGTGACAATGACAAATTAGCTGCTTTTTTTCATTCTTATACAAATTCTTTAAAAAATGAGAATATTTTTGGAAAAATTTGTAATTTTGTAATAATGAAATTAAAAATTTGATCAAGTAAATTTAGTAAATTTTTTTAAAGGAATACGAAGTGAATTAAGGCCCTCGGGGTTTGGTGTAGAGGTTAGCGTGCTAATCTCGTGTACCAAAAGTCGCGGGTTCGGACCCCAGGCAGTCCGATGATTTTATTTAAGGCATTTGGATACCAAATGACTTAAATAGAAATGCCTGGACTCCGAATATTTTAATAATTAACGGTTATCGTCAAATTCTTAAATGGCCTAAGTTGCCGAAAAGACTGTGTGTATGTGTGTGTGAATGAGAAAAAAACTGTGAGTGTTTGTAAAAAAAAAAAAAAGTGAATTAAGAAAGAACTTTGGAGTTGATGGAAGAGATTTCGCTTCACGTTCCAAGTAGCGATAGATCTTTCCCCCATCCTGAATAGGGCTGATTCGATTATGGTAAAAAAATAATCGATTATGAAAAAAATAATAGATTATACCTTTTTTCCTAGTAAAATTTCCATTTTTCCCTCTCGTGAAAATCACGTGACATTTTTTTTTTTGGAACGAAGTTCTTTAACGCGGCTTACGAAGGGTGAATTGAGAGAAAATGTAAAGTAACAAAAACGAGTTCCTAACAAAAATGCGTTCCCAGCGCCCGAGCGACGGCGGAGGAAGGCGAGATTAGCCGAAGTCTTGTCGAGGACACGCCCACCATCTCTTTCTAATTCTTTCTATCTACCAAAGGCGGGAAATTGCTCGCCGAAGGCGAGCAACAGGTTCCAGCGGGCCCTGGCTAGACGGAAATTCCGTTGAAGAAAAGGCGTGAGGAACTTAGCCTGCCCGGGGGTCCTACGACCCCACACGTTTTTTTTTTTGGTCTACGAGTCTCATCCCATCATTTTAAACGCATTGAATCAAAACGAAATAATCAATTAATAGATTAAATTTTTTTAAATAATCGATTATTTTTTAAGAAAATAATCTATTAATCGATAATTTTGCACTGCCCTAATCCTGAGTTAATTAATTAAATCAAATTTAAATAGCCTTAGATGCCGAGAGGTTTAAAAAAGAAGAACTCAAAAACAACAGATAGACGAAACTTATATAGCTTATACATACTCAAATCAACAAGAGTAATTCACAAAATGAAAGTAATCAATTAAAAAATAAATTGTGGCACTAAGTTTTGATGAGATATGGTGACTCTATGACTGATCTTTCCTTGGGAATTTTAATAGGTGAAGAAAAATTAAAAAGATTCTCACTTAATAAGTATTGTATGATGGGCCAACTCGCCAGAACATATGAAACATAAATTTACATGTATTGTGCCCAAATGACCAGCCCCAGGACTTTAACAAACATAGCTGCCTAATGCAAAAAAATATATATACTTTCTTGACACTTATTGAGCCCTGAAGATGGCCTCTATCCAATAAAATATTTAAAGAAAAAAATTTGGCTGCCAGCCTCTGCTTTCGCAATTTTTTCTTGATACAACTCAACAGCCACAACTACAATATTAAGTCGATTTTTCTTACGATTTTGTTAAAAAATAATCTCGCACTTTTGTGAATTTGAAGAGTTCACAAAAATTTTATTTAAAGATTGGTTGGATTATAAGAATTTATTTCGTTGCGATCAAGCAATGGCAAACTCGGTGGGACCTGGGCGGCCCCGAAGAACCAGAGTGTGGAAGGCCTTTCTGTTGTCATCAATAATGATCTTAAATATATATACACTGATCTCACAAGATCTCAGCAACCAAGAGAAAAATAAATAAAATTTTGTTTAGAACTATATATGTTTTCTCCTTGGCAGCAGCCAAAATATATATGTTTTTGTATCAATATTTGATTAGTTTCTCGATTATTTCTGTTTCTAACTGAAGGAATCAATTAACCGGATTATGAGAGGTTTTGTTGTAGACACTTTTATATAAAAAATATACAAAAATTTTGTGAAGATGACTTACTCTTTAAAGATATCCGAATCTGTCTCAGAAGGCTCGTATGGAAGCACTCGTAATCTCCTATGGAAGCACTCGTAATCTCGTATGGAAGCACTCGTAATCTCGTATGGAAGCACTCGTAATCTGAAACATAAAGGGTCGAAGTTGACTAAATAGGTCTCCTTTTCATACCTCTTTCACTTTTAGTTTTATTTTAATATATATAATTAAAATGCTATTAAAAAAATTAAATTAGATAAAATGCCCTTAGAAGCCCGAATGAGAACATTGGAAAGTTAAAATTTAAAAATAACTTTTTTGAAAGTTTAATTCCAAAAGTAAATAATAGCGAATTGATATAAAAAAATATATTTTTTTAAGAGATTTGCAACTCTTCAATACAAGAGAGAGAGATGAGAAAAAAGCTTTTGATTTGTGGACCATTAATTATAATTAAATACAAAGAAAAGAAATCATTGATTTTTTTGTTTGATTTTGAATTTTTTATAAAAAATGTGTGTAGATAGATAGACACATTACGCTTTTCTCTGGTTTACCTGAAAATTTAATAAGAGCTTTTTCAAAGTACTTCCCGAAGGGCATCTCCAACCCTTTGTCCAGCTTTTTGTTCTCAATGGTTTTATTTCTTTCCAACGATAGAAACAATGCAAATCGTTTGACAATCACTTGGTTAATCCAATTTTTTTTTTTATATTGTTCTCTTTTATTTGAAATGGAATAGAGTCGGAGGTGACAAAGAAAGAAGCGGCAACCATGGATGGATAGCCAGAAGGGATTCCATGTATAAGGAAAAAAGGGAGAACGGAAAGAGTGAGAGTTTTACAGGGGAGTGATTTATTCGTAAAGTTTGCGACAGAAGACTTTGCGATCTGATTATGTAAGTGCCAAAACGCACCCTTTCGTTGGGTTCGATGCCCGGGGTAGGCAGCAATAATCACTCAAAAAGATTAAAATTGATGCTTTTTATAATGAGCGTCGTCAAAGTCTTTTTTTGCTTAAAAGAAGGGAGGAGAAATAGGGCCACATTGTCAGAGATCATTAATTTCAAAAAAATTAGCCATATAATTTTTAGATGAATAAACTATTTGTGAGGAAGAAATAAGAATTAATATAAAATTTGAGTTTTTTTAATTAATATTATAGCCACGGGGCGCGGGTTCGGATCCCAGGCAGACCGATGAATTTATTTAAATCATTTGGATTCCAAATGGTATAAATAAATTTGCGTGGATTCCCTAAAAAATATCATTTCGTAAAAATAGTTTATCGTTAAAGTCTATATGGCCTAAGGTGCTGAAAAGAATAATAAAAAAAAAAAGAATTATAATAATTGCCCCCGGGTGTGGCATTAGGGTGGCTCTTAGCTACTACTGGGGAAAAATTTTTTTGAGATTTTTTTTGACGCTACCCCCTAGTTTGGTGCCATTGCCAAAAAAAATAACCTGTGTAAAATTTCAGCTCCATCGGATAAGGGGAAAGGGTGCCCCAAGGGCCCTGAAAATCGAAAAAAAATCAGAAAATAATCATTTTATTTATTTATCTTGTTAAATATAAATTATATACAAAAAAGTGTTATATAAAAGTTGTAGATCTATAAAAAATACACATAATAACATCTATCAGTTTTTTATGTGCGGCTAACGGTTTCAGAGAAAACCGCGAAAATCCATTTTTACTTTCTCTTACCTATACATGTAATATATATAGAGAGAGAAAATATTTGGTTTCATGTAATAAATTTGATGTCGAGATTTTGATGTACAGTCGTGGACAAAATTGAGTGGGCAGGTATCAAAAATAACAAAAAGTTGATTTAATTTAACTAATAATGCCTTTATTCAAAACTTTATTGCACATTTAAATTAACAAAGTATAATTTGATAATATAAACAGAAAAATTAATTTTAATAAATAATAAATTATAATTTTTTATCATTATATCATAAAAACGTAATTTTGCACTTGGACAAAATTAAGTGGACACTGTAAAAATGCTGAAAAATTGAGTTATCAATATTTTGTATTACAGCCTTTTGCTTTTATTATTGCTTGTAATCGTCGTGGCACTTTCTACAAATTTTTTAAAATAATTTTTATTGATTTTTTGAAATTGTAGTTGCAATTCATTGAAAAATTCTTCTTTATTATGACTTTTTTTCTAATGGATCCAATAAACTCCACAAATTTTCGATTGGGTTAATCAAGGTCCGGACTTTGTGGAGGCCATTCAAGAACTTTAATCTTACAATCCTGGAAAATTTGTTTGGTTTTCTTCGCTGTATGCTTCGGATCAGTGTCTTGTTGAAACATCCAGTCGTCATCGAGATCCATTTTTAGAAAAGATTCTTCTAAGTTTTCATTTAAAATGTCAATATATTTATCTGAATTCATGATTCCATTTATAGATACTAAATTTCCAACTTTATCCATGAAAAACAAGCCCATGTCATTATTGAGCCTCTTTTATTTTTGATTGTTGGTAAAACATACTGCTTTTTTAGAGCTTCATTTGGTTTCCTCCTCACATGCGTTCTTTTTTTTTTATTTAACAGCTCAAATTTATTTTCCTCACTCCATATTACTCGTTTCCAAAATGATAATGGCATATTTACATATTTTTTGCAAAATCTAAACGTTTCCTTTTATTCACTTTACTGATGTGTCCTTGCGCATAGCTACACAATTTTTTAAACCCTCATCATTTAATCTACGTCTCACAGTTCTTGAAGATATATTTAATTTTAGTTGTTCAACAATGTTTCGTGACGTTTTCCATGGATTCTCTCAAAATTATTCTATCTTCGTATGCACTTGTGTTATGTTTCCGTCCCCGACCATGTACATTTTCGACAGTATTATATTCTAAATATTTTGTATACATTTTATGAACTGCACTTTTTGAAACATTAAATTTTTCGGCTAGTATACGATAACTTAATTTATTTTTGCAATCTGAAACAATTAGATTTCGCAATTGACAAGAGATTTCTTCTCTTTTTTTTTGACATGTTTGTTTTCTAACATTGATTGTACTTAAATGAATGCTCAACGTACATTGAAGACGATTATTGGATAAAACTCAATGTTTCTTTACATTTTTCTCTCTCAATAACTCAATTTTTCAGCATTTTTACAGTGTCCACTTAATTTTGTCCAAGTGCAAAATTACGTTTTTATGATATAATGATAAAAAATTATAATTTATTATTTATTAAAATTAATTTTTCTGTTTATATTATCAAATTATACTTTGTTAATTTAAATATGCAATACAGATTTGAATAAAGGCATTATTAGTTAAATTAAATTAACTTTTTGTTATTTTTGATACCTGTCCACTCAATTTTGTCCACGACTGTATATACACGTTTTGAGATCCCCTGAGTCCAAAAAAATGGTTTATGCAACATGGTCTGTCTCGGTGGGGGTGGGGTGGGAATGGGGGTGGGGGTGTTTTGTGAACAAAATATCTCATGAACGAAAAGAGCTAGGAGGTTGAAATTTTATATTTAATTAAAGTACCCCCCTGGCACGTGACACAAAGCTTTAGAACAAAATCGCCAAGAAGTACTTTACTGATGTACTTTTTCAGTTTTTTTTATTTTCGATTTTCTCAAAATTCGTTCTAACGATTTTGATAAAAATTCTTAAATCAATTATTTTTTAGATGATCTTTGAAATATATATTCTCATTTTGCCTTTGAAATATTTTGAAGCACACATTACTCTTGTACTTCATAGAAAGATAGGATCAATGGTTCTCATGATAAAAAAATTATTTGAAAGTTGTGTTCTGTGCTTATCTCACCAGATTTTTTCGTGTCAACATAAATTCAGTGTCCAAAAGTATGGTACATGTGAATTTTAAAATGTAAAATTTATAAATATAGAAAAATATTTATATTTTGTTATAGGGAGAACCTATTGATCCTATCTTTCTATGAAGTACAAGAGTAATGAGTGCTTCAAAAATATTTCAAGGGCAAAATGAGAATATATATTTCAAAGATCATCTAAAAAATAATTGATTTAAGAATTTTAATCAAAATCGTTAGAACGAATTTTGTTTATTTAACTTACTCTTTCAAGGTCACCAACTTTATGGCTTTGTTAAGGACACTTCCCGATGAGCTAGAGAAGTGAAATTTGATATTTAAGAGTCATTTTTGATGACGCAAATTGTGAGTTTGGTTTTACTAAAAATGGACCAAACTAATGTGGTACTTTCATTTGAAACCCTTCGTGAATTAATGTAAATTCAAAAGACTTCCCGATGGGCTAGAGGTGTGAAATGTAATACTTAAGAGTCATTTTTAATGACGCCACTATATGGTGGTTTTGATCAAAATAGACCAAACTAATGTGGTACTTTATTTGAAACCCTTCGCCAATTAATGTAATTTCTCAAAAGACTTCCCGATGGGCTAGAGGTGTGAAATGTAATACTTAAGAGTCATTTTTGATGACGCCACTATATGGTGGTTTTGATCAAAATAGACCAAACTAATGTGGTAATTTTATTTGAAGCCTCACGCAAATTAAGGCCCCTATTAACTATAGTTTTGAATTTTGGATATTTACGAGTCATTTTTTTATGATAATGAATAATTTTTCAATTGAACCAAATCAATACAGGCCAAACTAATGTGGTACTTTATCATATATGATGATTTTTGATAAGACTAAAAGACTAAAAAGCTTAAAATAAAATAAAATAAAAAAAAAGATTTTTAAAAATGCTTTTATTTAAATTGAACTAAAAAGAGAGAAATAAGAAAGAAATAATTTCTAATTAAATCTTGTTAAAATTTTTTTAATATTTATGACTTAAAATAAATAAAGCGTAAGGCGCGAGCCTCAGAATCACTTCGAAGCGCCCCACGCTTTTATTTTAAGTCAAATATTAAAAAATTTTAACAAGAACAATTAAATTATTTCTTTTCTTATTTCTCTCTTTTTAGTTCAATTTAAATAAAAGCATTTTTTTTAAAAATCTTTTTTTTATTTTAT
>JAKCPI010011593.1:0-17994 GCA_023213315.1 Euborellia annulipes | reverse complement strand
AATTTGCAGTCTGTCTTTCTTTGTCAAGATTTTATTAATCGAATTATTTTGATATTATCATAAATAAAAATCTTTATTACAAATTGATTCGATTCATACACTGCGTGTCAATGAAGACGTAGGCTAATATTTTGTAAGTAAATTTAACACAAATACAAATCAATTTAATACAATTTAAATAAAATAAAGAAAAATATGTCGATTTTCAATTTGAGGGTCAAATCAACATAATCTCGATATGTTTTGTTGGATATTAATTTAAAATTTTGTTTTTATAAGAATTTGCAATAAAAGAGTCAGAGAAAAACTGAAATGGAAAGATTATTTTAAAATTTTAGAAATTCGGTGTTAATAAAAACAATTTCGACATTTTTGTCTTTGTTTTATTTAAATTTTAATTATTTATTAAAATGATATGAATTTGTGTTAAATCGCACAGTGTATTGAAATAATTTTTTTTTTTTTTTTACACAAAATACAATAGAATCAATGTCCAGAAATATTTGAGTGAACTATTACTTAAAACAGTTGTGTCAAACTCAATTAATACACGGAGCCATTTCACGCAACTAGTAGACAAATTAAATGAATTTTATGGTAATAACTATAAATGCTAATTTTGACGTAAAAGATTACATTTTATTTCATATAATCAGGGCCATAAAATCTCTGCGGGCCTTCAGTTTGACACCCCTGACTTAAAAATCTATAAAATAAGCGCAAAGATATCAAGTGAAATTATTATTTATCTCTTACGTTTTAGTATCTCTTCTCTTTCAAGTGAATTATTTTTATCTTCTTAAGATTTAATTGCGAACAGAGTGACATTAATTCTTTTTTATATCTACTCCCAACGAACTCTCGATTTTTCAATCAGAGGCTTATTTTCCAGAGAGTGTCATATCCGGAATTCAACTTTTCTTCTTCCTAACAATCATTTTCAAAATATAAATATTCCTTTATCGTTAAATATTATTAATAAGTGTGTGAAAATCAAAAAAGATTGTTTAAATAAAAAACATAAATGAATTCTATTATATTCACAACAATGAAAAACAATTAATTGATATTAAATTAGTAATAATAAGAGAACCAGGTCTAACCAACTTGTAAGCTTAAAAACAACTAAAATCTACACTAATTAATGCATCATTATAGTTTCCTAAAAATATTTTTAATAAAAATTTATTTAGTCAGCAAAAAAGGACGTCAAAAAAAGAGTTTTTGCAGGAAAGATGTGATGGAATCATAATAGTGCCAGAAAGATGGCAAAAGGTTTGAATTCAATAAAATATCAGAAAATCGGCTTTTATTTTCAAAAAATAAAAATAAATAGGAACAAATCACCCCATATTTATAACTACGCCACTGCAAGATGCTTAACATTAAAAATTAAAAATTATTTATATATCAATATTAAAAAGAAAAAAAAAAACTATTGGAATGATATTTTTGGAATATTTAGATGAGGAATAAAAAAATATTAGTAGATGACTTTAGTCCAATAAAATAAACATAAAAAAATTAATTCACTTTAGATCTTAAGAATGAATTTATTTATATTTCTAGAAATATCTATTTAAAAATAGATTCTCTTAATGACTTGTGTGCTATTCAAAATATTTTTCGATGATAAATCCGGAAACTATAATGATCAAATTTTTTATAAGTTTGATGCACAACCCCTGGGGCTTTATGGATTTGTTTTGCAATTTGAAGTGTCTATTTTAAACTAAATTTATTATTATAGTCTCATTTTTGAAAATTTATTAAAGGTTTAAATAAAATAAAAATAAATAGGTTATAATTCTTTCAAATCGATGAAACAAAATAATAATTTATTATACAAACGGAATATCCTGTCCTTATTTATGGTCTCGTTAATATCATTTGATGAATTGAAATGTTTAGTGCAGAAAATGATTGAGAAAAAATATGAAATAGCTTAATAAAACACATGTTTATTTTCCAAAATAATTATTAACAATGAGAAAAAATAATAATTGATTAATTATTAGAATACATTATTAACTGGAATGAATTCCTTTAGTCAAAATAATTATATAAAAAAGAATTATTGTCACTATGTTTGCAATTAAATCTTAAGAAGATAAAAATAATTCACTTGAAAGAGTTGACATCCTAAAACGTATGAGATTAATCGAATTGAATAAAAATTTCATTTAATATCGTTAAGCCTCTTCTATAGATAACCAGAACAGAAGAGATTCAAATCAGGCTGCCTATCTACAGGAGTATTTCGGTTTTTTAATAATTTAATTTATTACTGCTATTTGTCAAGATTATTAAACATGGAATTTGTTTTCACTTTTTATATAAGAATAAGGAGGTGTGCAGATCTCGCCTCTTATAATAGAGGTCAATATTTCGCTTCCCGGCTTGACCAAGGTAATTTTTCTATATTTTCTCTAATATAACATCCAATTCCAAGAATATTTTTTTAGATAATTAGTACTAAAATCCACGACAATGGCAGAAAGAAGAGAGAAAATTTTTGAATCTCTCAGGTGTGAAATTCAAATTTGTTTAATTAAAAAAGAAATAAATAATAATAATAATAAGGAACGTATTTTATGGCCCTGATTCAAAAAATGTTGGCGCTTGAATCGAAGCAAAGAAATTTGACCAGCCATATATAATTTGAAACAAGATAATTGTTAATAGCAACAAAATTAAATGTTTATTCAACATGATAATAACTCATTTCTAATTTGAGAATAAATAAAAACAATTTATATCAAAGTGAAAAGAAACAGCCACCAAGCCAAGGACAAGAGTTGCTGAATCTTGAATGGGTGGACATAACATATAAAAGAAGAAATTAACTCTTAGGGGAAGTTGGTAGTTGCCGTCTTTTAAGAATATAAATTGAAGCCAGTGAATCCCTAAACACCTGATGATGGTCCGAGCGAAACGTCGCTCATTGGTGAAGAGACTATTCTTTCCTGGCTGTGATCTCATCCACTTCCACATTCGTTAATCAATGATGTTTTGTTTGTTTGTTTGTTTATAGAATGTTCGAGAAGGTTGTCGTCTATTGCGATACGTTTATCAATTTGATACCATTATCGTTCGTCTTAGGATTTTACGTCTCCTATGTAGCAGGCAGATGGTGGCAACAGTACACAGCCATCCCCTGGCCAGATAAGTATGTCATTATTCTTTTTTTTTTTTTTTTTTTCTAATAATGAAACTCCTCCTCCTCTATAGACATTTGATCTTGAACATCTGATGGGTAGCAGGGAGAACTTTCGGTTAAGGAACTTCCTTTGTACTCTCTCAATAGCATTGATTTGAGAAGTCTAAATATTTGCTACCTTGCATAGTCATTAAATTGTTAAATTTTTCGTTTTTCTTTTAATGAAACCCAAAAGTTTGAAAACCATAGAAGCAATAAGATAGCTTTGAATTTAGAGATTTAGATTTTTCGCTATTCTCTTCGTGAACTAGCTGTGAATCCAAGAGAGAAAAAATCCTACAAATTGAAGAAAATCTGGTGCCAAATCTCAATAAATTTCAAAAATAAAAATCTGCTGTGACAGGTCGCAGAGCACGCAACTTTATAGTTCTAATTTCTGCCGATATATTATAATTAGGGCTCGGATTTATAGGCACTAAAAATCTTTAAAATAGGGGCAGGCAACTAAGCACTAAAAATTATTAAAATAGGCACTTAAAAAGGCATTTATTGTAAAAATAGGCACATTAAAAGGCACTTAAAAGGCAGAAATTAAGAAATAATATAAAAAATTTTAAAAATTGATGTCTTATTTTTGGTAATCTGGTGTGACTGATCGCACAGCACACAATTTTTCTTAATTTCGGTAATTTAAAGGCGCATTCTGTACTAGTTTGCCAGAATATAAATAGAAATCAAATTTTTAAGTACTAATTTTTAAAATTTTACATTAAAAATAAATTTTTTTTCAAATCTCGGGGGGGAGTAGTACCCCCTTTACCCCCCCCCCCTTGAATAATTTTCTGATAATTCAAAAAATTTTAAATTTAGGCTATGTATAGGTCGTAAAAAATTGAAATTGGCTATTTGAACTTAAAATAGGTACTAAAAAAGGCATTTATAGATGAAATAGGCACTAAAACCCAGAATCGGCCAAAATAGGCATTATAGGCACTAACAAATGCCTCTTATTTTATTCAGAATTTCATGAAACGTATACATATCATATTGGCCTAAATTGTAAGCCATAAATTAAAAAAGGCAAATAGGGCGAAATCCGAGCCCTAATTAGAATTCAAGATGTAAAATTTATAAGCATGGGAAAATATTTATATTTTGTTACCATAGCAACCATTTTACCTATCTTTCCTATCAAGTATAAGAGTAAAGTGTGCTTCGAAAGATTTCAAGGGCAAAATGAGAATATAGATTTTAAAGAGCATCTAAAAAAATAATTGATTTATGAATTTTAAACAAAATCGGTGGAGCGAATTTCGAGAAAATCGAAAAAAAAAAAGAAACATTGAGTGGTTTTATGAAAGCACGATGCAAGTGAAACTTTTTTTTCGGATCGTAGGCGTTTAACTGAAAATTTTCAGAAAATTATTCAATTAAGGGTATTAAAATCGCGTTTTTAATCTTAAGGGGGGAGTTTCAGAGGCCTCAACTACAAAACCATATAACTCGATCAATTTTGAAGATATCGACCTCGGATTTTTTTTTTAATGAAAGATAATTAAAATATTAACCCTTTGTCGTTGTCCGTTTTTTTGATTTTCTCAAAAAAATTTTTTTTTGACAAGAATAAACTCAAAAACATAACATGGGATTTTTGCCCTTTTTGCTGTTTATTTTATTCCACTGAAACAAATATACCTAAAGATACCGTCAGAACATATTTTGTATGAACATTTAACGCTCTACAAAAAAGGTCTGAATACTTTGTTCGATAAATTCAACCCCTTAAAAGTTATTCAAAGATTAAGTTGTATTCATAATTAAAACTACCGTTTTTTTAATTTCCATCATAATTCTCATTTATATCTCAATTGAACTCATACAGATGGATAAGAAAATAAAAAATACAAGAATTAGATCACAAAATAAAGTATATTTTTTCTCATAAATTATAGTATCAAGATTTTTATCGTAATTTTTCTATTTTTACAATTTTTTTTGTCAAACATTCTTTAATTGTCTTAGTAGAAGGATATTTGGCTCTGTATTCAGCAGAGTCAAATATCCTCCTATAACTAAAGAATGTTTGACAAAAAAATTGTAAAAATAGAAAAAGTACGATAAAAATCTTGATACTATAATTTATGAGAAAAAATATACTTTATTTTGTGATCTAATTCTTGTATTTTTTTATTTTCTTATCCATCTGTATGAGTTCAATTGAGATATAAATGAGAATTATGATGGAAATTAAAAAAAACGATAGTTTTAATGAATACAACTTAATCTTTGAATAACTTTTAAGGGGTTGAATTTATCGAACAAAGTATTCAGACCTTTTTTGTAGAGCGTTAAATTTCCTACAAAATATGTTCTGACGGTATCTTTAGGTATATTTGTTTCAGTGGAATAAAATGAACTGCAAAAAGTGCAAAAATCCCATGTTATTTCAATGGGAAATTGATTATGATTTAGGCACGGTTTAATACGAATATTAAGGGTTGATATGGGTCTGATATTTTTTTTTAGGTCAAAACCTAAAAATTTAGAGGGCATTTGCAGCATGAAACGCAATTTGGGAAATAACGGACACCCTAATATATAGGTAAGAGAAAGTAAATAGGGCTTAAAAATTTAGCATGCATGAAATATCGATCATTTAAAAAAATTAAAATTTTTCTAAAAATAAAAACAAACGTTAGAGTGATAAAATAATTAATTTGCGTTGTCAGAGAAAAATTGAGTGAAATGTTTAGATTGATGGCGCTATTTTTATTCACTGAATGCCAAAATATTATCCTAAGAACAATTTAAAATATTTGTCTTTTTATTTTTTTTCCTCCCCTCTGTTGCATAATAGTCACGATAGGTAAGAATATTATCAAAAAACGATAAATAATTGAATAAGAAAGACAAGAGAACAACAGAAACGATATTAGATAAAAAAAAAAAAACAATTATTCTTAGTTTAACAAAAAAAATGTAGAAATAATGTAAAAACATGGATAAACTGAACAAATGATAAAGGGTGGCCTCGCTTGGCACTACTTAACCGCAACGATTGTGGCAACTCGAAATCGATAGTCCAGAGAATAAATTAGTTTCCAAATTACATTCGTATTATTTGCTTCCCTCGATATAATTAGATAACGAAACAAAAAGGACGAATAAGGAATAAAGGGGGGGGGGGAAGCAAAACTCAGAGTTTTGCTTCCCCCCCCATATCGAAGTCCTATCTGGACAAATCAACATAATTCCACAAGGCGAATAGCTGAATCGATATGTAGTAGGATAGAATAAAAAGGCTAAGCAGCTATCTTTTTATATATTTATAGGAAAGTTTTGATGATAGACATCAAAAGGCTTTCGTTTGACTGAACCCCCATGAAGATGGTCGCATAGACGACCGAAACATCGCTGTGTGATTGAATAAATTAAAGTAAAAAAAAAAAAAAAAACAAGAGTTGTAGCCTTTTATTCTATACTTCTATACAGTGGCGTAATATTTTACCTTTTTTTTAGAGACGCAAAATTTTTTGGACCTAATTTTTTTTCATTTTTTTTTTTACCCTCCTGGGGGGGGGGATTAAAACTCTAAAACCCCCCCTGGTTGCGCCTATGCTTCTATATTTATTTATATGTTTAGTTAGAGATTAATTTTAAATTTTGTTTTTATAAGAAAAATTTAATTTAATAAAAATAAGTCAAAGTAAAACTGAAATTAACGATTATTGTATTTAATACACTGTGCGTCTAAAATAGTGGAACACTTCAAAAGACCTGTTCTAATCTAAATGATACTGTAATTTATTATAGTACTGGGCATGGGCGTACCCAGCGAGGGGCAGGGGGGCAGCTGCCCCCCCCCCCCCCTAGAAGCAAGAAAAAAAAATTAAATGTTTATAAAGTGATGAAACGAAACAAAATTAGGTAGGGCGATAGCGACGGGGACTCGTTAGGACTTTATGCCTTTAATTCGAAGGCTTTTCCCCTATATATATAAAAAAAAGAAGCTATGTCACACTCTGGACAGCCATGATCTGCCCCCCCCCCCGGACGACCATGTTCTGCCCCCCTCTAGATTTGATCCTGGGTACGCCCTTGGTACTGGGTCTTCTTAAGAAGAAACAAAATGTTAGCCTACGTTGTCATTAACGCGCAGAGTATTTTAAAATTTCGACATTTTTTAATGATAAAATAATAATTTTTCAGATTGATGCACTGCATTGCTCTGTACGTAGACGGCAATGATGAACACGGGCGCATCCTGAGAAGGACTCTGATGCGATACTTGAATCTCTCTCTGATCCTGGTCCTGAGGTCCATCAGTTCAGCTGTCAAACGGAGGTTGCCAACTCTTGAACATGTCGTCGAATCAGGCAAGCCAGCCAGCTAGCTAACTTGACATGCTTAATTTAAACACTATCCATCAAAATTCCGCTTAGAAATTATTATACAACTTGATTTATCGCCAGGAGAGAGTTTATTGTGTATGATGAAATATTTTTAAAAGATAAGTGATGCTTTTCCCTTTATCCTTATAAATGTCTCATTAAAAATTAATAATTACACATAATCAGGTAGATCTAATTCTTGACAATCACAATTTCTCCTGGATTATCCAGTTATTCTTGTTTTAGTCTGAAGTTTATATTTAATTACTCCCCACCCTTTGAAATTAAGAATTTGTGAGGAGGTACCCGTATGTTTTATTAACATTATTAAATCAAGTTAAATAACACTATGTAACAAATTTTAATTTTTTGTTTGTTTCTGGATTGTGAGTGTTATTTTCTAATAGAAAAGTGAGGTAAATGTTAACTATTCTCTCCACCTCCAAACTTTGATTTTATGATCGACATAGCGGTTTGTTTAATTTTTTATGTTTGTACACAATTTTATTTGATTTTCTTACATATCCCTGTTTTACTGTATTATATTACAGATAAACTAAGTGTTCTGTGAGTGACTGCTGGCTAATGAAGTTACATGGCATCTAGAGGGTGTAACCATCCGGCAAACTCATTTTGCTATGTTTGTGGCCAATTTATCAAACGAAGAGCCAAAAAATGTCCCATCCAGAATGAGTGAGGCTTATAAGGCATATTTTGGGATGCCAATCGGGGATCAGGATAAGCATGATAGGAGACTACATTTGGGGGCTTATTCAGGAAAGTGATGTTACGTTTAAGCGAAAATCTTGAAAAAACCACTCATTTCTGATATATCTGTTGGTTATAGTCAGGGGCGTATATAGAAATTTTTTTCGGGGGGGGGGGGGCCCAAAATCAAAAATTTTTCTGCGGAAAAATTTTTTTTTAACAAACTAAATTTTTTTCACACGAAATTTGTTGCGGAACATATTTTCTTTTGCGGAACCAAAATTTTCCATCCTACGGAAAAATTTGTTGCGTTGATGTCTGTATATCCCTATATATGTATATGTGTTTGGCAAATTTCGGGGGGGGGGGGGCGGGCCCCCTCGCCCCCCCCCCTTATATACGCCCCTGGTTATAGTATAAGCTGAATGCAAATATGTTCTAATTTTTATTCATAAGTTGTTCTTTCTCACTTCATTCATTCATTAATCACAAGAAACTTTCAAGATTTCTTGATTGAAGAAGCTTCAAAATAAAATATTTAATCTTAAAGTTGAATTATGTGTTTTTTTTAAATTTCATTGTCCTCATCGCAAAACCAAATTAATACATACCTTTTATACTTTTTAGACAACTACAACTAGAAAATAGCACTTACAAGCCAGAAACAAAAATCGTGTTACACAGTGTAATCAATAGAATTAAAATAAAAATAACATTAAACTATACTACTCGAAGGAATTAGCGCACCATAATGGTGGCAACACCAAATTTTCGTTGAACTTGCAGGTTTTATGACATCGACAGAATTGGGCATGTATCAATCAGTGCCCAGCCTAGAATTTAATACTTATTGGATTCCATGCACTTGGTTTATTGGCCTATTGAAAAGTGCCAAGAAGAATGCAAGAATTACAGACGACCAAGGGCTTAAAATTATTATGGAGGTATGTGCAATTATTGATGCCATTATTCTTATCGTTCAATTAAAACAAATCCTTTTTCCTCACTCATTAAGCATTGAACCAACAATCTAACTAAACATTAACGACTTGAAGCAACAATAGTTTTTTGAGTAAATAGTTATTTTTTTATTCCCGGGCGGGATATTACGCCTTAAAATTTGCTGAACACGTGACCTCGCCACTCGGAATGGAGGGGTGAAGCGTGTAATCCAACTATAGGCCTACCAAATGATTTAAATAAATGTGCCTGGACCTAAATATATTTCCTATTTTAAATATTGAGTATCTTCTAAATTCCATAGACGAAAAGACTAAAAATAAATAATAATAATAATAGATAAAAGGTCACCAGTTGATGAAGAAAATAACAAAAATGAAGCTATTTTTCGGTCAACAAAATCGACGCTTGGGATCATCTTCAGATTGTTTAACAAAAAAAAAAAAAAAGTTAAAATTAATATATCATGCGAACAGATTCAATAGAAAAAATCTGGTGTGACTGGCGCACAGCACACAACTTTCTCTTACCCTTCGGTAAGAGAAAGTTGCACTGTGCTGGTCACACCAGATTTTTTGTGTCGAGATATATTTAGTTTCCGATAGCACCTTAGTTTCAAACTTGCATTTTAAATGTTGACTGCTTCAAATAAACTATGGTTATTTTTCAAAATTTTAATCTCATATTTGGACATTTTATACACAATATAGAATCGTAAATAAATACAAAATTTCATAAGAATTGAAAAAAAAATTTTAAATGCCTAAAAAGTTCTAAAGGGGACCCCCTTTTGAATCGAAATTAACATACAAATCCCTATAGGAAATTAACATTGGTCAAATGCGAAGATAAGGTGGAAAGGGAATTTAAAAAGAGTAGAGAGAGACGATAATGTTTGCAAGTGAGAGAGAGACATATATGTTTTCTTTGAAACAATTAAAGACACAAATAAATTTTAAAAAAAATGGGAATTTAAATAATAATTGATTTTTAATCTAATAAAAAGAAAAAGATTTAAATTCCGTTACCATGGCAACCATTTCTATCTTTCCTATGAAGAACAAGAGTAAAGTGGTCTTCAGAAGATTTCAACGGCAAAATGAGAATATACATTTTAAAGAGCATCTAAAAAATAATTGATTTTTGAATTTTAAAAAAAATCCTTGGAGGGAATTTTGAGAAAATCGAAAAAAACTGAAAAAGTACATCAGTAAAGTACTAGTACTTTTTGGCCGATTTTGTTCAAAAGCTTATTTTGAGATTCTTCAAAGGTACCTAAGTTAAATATAAAATTTCAATCCGCTAGCTCAACTCCTTCATGCTAAAAAAATGGTTCCACACACACAGACACACACACACACACACACAGACCAATTTGCGGGACCCACTTTTTTGGACTCAGGGGACCTCAAAACGTGAAGATCCATCAAAATCTCGACATCGAATTTTTGACATGATCGCAATACTTTCTCTCTATATATATATTACATATATACATAGGTAAGAGAAAGTAAAATTAGTAATGATGAGAAACAAAAATTTTAACTTTTTTATTTTATTAAACAATAAGCCTGATGATGATTTGATTCTAAGATCGAAACGTTGCTTTCGTAATTATTAAATAAAGTTGGTCCGAATACTTTCTTATTATTAAAAAACCAACTTTTTTTATATCCCGGAAAAGAAACGTGATCGAAAAGAAGCAAGTCCCTAACACCAAGGCCGTAGTCAGATAATTTTTTTCGGATGATATGAGAGGTGTTCCAGTCTCCCAAAATAATAAATTTTTTATAATTTTTAACAGTAGTTAAAACTTTTCTCTCTTTATTTATAAATATAATTTTTTCGGAATTTTGGGAGGGGGTTGGGCCTCTAACAACCCCCCCTAGCTTCGGCTCTCTCTGACAGTTGGTAGGGAAAAGACCGGTTCATGAACGCCATTAAAAGGAAATCAAGAATCAAGCGCCTTATTTCCAAGAGAAGACCTCCAATGATGCTTGGATGATTAGTGGGTTGCCTAAGAGTAGGCGTCAAAAAGATTTATTCTTTATTGAATAACAAATTTCTAATTTGTATGCCGGGAAAATCATAAGCAATATTGAAAGACTGAAGATGGGACAATAAAATTGAATTGTCTCGCACCGGAGTCCCGGGTTCGCTTCCCGTCCCAAGCGAGAAAAATTTATTTCATTTGATTTGACTACAAATCATTTGAAATAAATAGAGATGGGGTCTAAATGGCCTTAGATGCCGAAAAAGACCTAAAAAAAAAAAAAAAATTGAATTGTTAAGAAATTGGAGGCTTTTATTTTTCATTATTCTACAATTAATTACACAGCGGTATGCTATCGAAACCCATATTGGTTTGGTAAACTTTGTGAAAAATTATTAGAAATTAGAAATGTGAAAATGCCTAAATCTCTTGAAATTATTCAATTTAAAATGGTAACCGTTGGCTCTAGTTGGAATATTTATATTATTTGACAAGTCTAAGCTTCTACGAGATCATCTATTGAAATTTTAAAATCAAGTATTCATGCTGGAGATTCCAAGTTCAATTCCCGAGAGTCCTTGATCCACCAGTAAAATAAATAAGCCCATACCCAGAGAATTTTTATTTATTCTCTTTGTAGCTACTGAGGTCATTTAGGTTTTTTTTCACATATTTTATGATTATAATTAGGCTGGGGGGGCCTGGCAACGGAGTAGAGCAACAGTCACCACAATCGTTGCTGTTAAGCAATGCCAAGCGCGGCGAAATCTGGGATAGGTGACTCCCAGATATCAGCGTGTAGAACGTCCCCCGGTTGCCATCGGTATAATAAATGTAATTAATATATATGTAAAATTAAAACCCTAATGGCCTCTGCAGCCAAAAAAGGGGAATTAAAAAAAAAATGATTATAATTACCTAAGACTACCGGGGACGTTCCACACGCTTGTTTCTAGAATTTCCTCTAATATTGAATTTATTATTATTTTTTATTAACTGTTTTTTTTTTTTTTTGTTTTAATGTGCTGAGTCTAGTTATATTTTTGTTTTTCTTGTTCTCAAAATGGCATGAATCGATCTTGCTCTAAGGCTCGGAAAGAGGAAACTAAATATTTATTCATTTATTCAATTCCTACGCTTCCCTTCTCGGGTTTAGGGCAGGTTCACTTTATTTACAATTTTGTTGTTTACAAGTAGGTACAAAACATGTCTCACTTGACAGAAATAGAAAGTTCCTCTTTTGCTACTCTTTCCCATTTAGTCCAAAGTTCACACATATTCTTCACTGGTCCTTGTCTTAATAATTTTTTCCATTTGTCTCGTCTATCCCCCTACTTTCTTTGTCTGTAAGTCTCTTCTTTAGTCCGGTACACTATTGTGATTTTATAATAAGGAGAGGTATGCGGTTTGCGTGATGGACGAGTTTAAAAAGATGTAAAATAAAGAGCGTGGTTTAGAAAGCGAGAACGAGAAAAATTTGTTTATTTATTTCTAAACAACAGAACGATATTGTTACAACAATATTTATTACTAACAATATTGGCGCGCATTATTAACGAATAATAATAATACTCCAACAACTATACACAGTCTACAGTCTCTCCATCCTCCATTACCACATCTCATGTTAGTCCTTTTCTGTCCTGTCCAAGTAGGCTATCCTTTGTCCAACCGGCCTATCCTTTGTCTTTATAGTACTCACAGTACGTTGATCTGTCTATATCTTTCCAACAATTCGGTACGTCTTGTTCTTCCATTCTCAATAAAATATCCGTCATAGTCTTCATAGTACCTTCGCTGTTTCTTTGCGAAGTCCCGTCGTCCTGCGTGCTGTACAATTTTCAGAAAATTTCCTCATCTTGTTGGTATTTGGTTTTTTTATCCCTCTACGTATTTCCTTAAGGCATATCTTGGGCCATCTTCCTTCTTCCATGTTCATAATATTTGAATATTCGTTGGACCGCAGTTATCTTTATTTTGTTTCTTCCAGTCTCTTTTCTTATAATATAGTTTGGTGTGTTTCTCTCTAGCTCTTCGCATATCTTAATGTACCTGTTTTGCGTCCTTTCTATTAAGAAAATTAAATATTTATTGAATCATGCGACCAATTAGCGAATCCAATATCTCTATTCTAGATAGATGGTCGAATTTAGTGAAAAGAATGAGCTCCTCCCTCCTCTCCTCCCTAAAGATATTTAGGATTTATTAAGGTTGAGGGTCCGGCGCAAACCGATGCACCGAAAAGGCTGGAGATCCTGGGTTAGATTCCTGGGGGCCATGGAACGTTTGAAATAAAACCCAAATTTGTTAAATATATCAAGTCCGAATCGGCGTATTCCCAAAAAATCTGGTGTAACAAGCACAGAAAACAAATTCCAATTATATTATATACGTTCTTGTATCCTCCTAATTGAATTTATTTTTATTTTAGGAGTTTAATGAATTTCGTTCTAAATGTGGCATGCTATGGAGTTATGATTGGGTTAGTATTCCTTTAGTTTACACTCAGGTAAGTTGAAATTTGCATTTTATATTAAATCTCTATATAATAAGATAATATTCTTTCTTTCTTTTTGCTTTCTTTAGGTGGTCACACTTGCGACTTATTCATTTTTCCTTGCGGCATTAGTTGGACGCCAATATGTGGATGCTGCAAAAAAACCATATCAAATGGAAATTGATGTTTACGTTCCAGTTTTCACTATTTTACAATTTTTTTTCTTTATGGGATTACTTAAGGTAAATATTTAATTTTTTTAAATATTTATAAATTTTTTTTATTTAATCGTTATTTGATAAAGGTAGCGGAACAACTAATTAATCCATTTGGAGATGATGATGAAGATTTCGAATTAAATTGGCTAATCGATCGGCACACTAAGGTAATTAGCAAATAAAATAATTAAATAAATTCTCCCTCAACGAATCATCTTTTTTGACGAATATATGGGATGCGGAAAGTGAAAAGGAACCTCTTGCCGGGAATTCCTCAAATTGAGTTAGTGATATTTTATTGTAGAGAATTCCTAACATTTTAAGACCAAAACCTCTGTGATATCTCAAAAACTAAAAAACAAGTTTACATACAGTCTTTTAAAGTTATAGAATATATAAATGCAAAGAATATATAGATATTTCTCTAGTTTCAATTTTCTTCAGGAACACGACCAAATTGGAGGATGAACTAATTACAGAAAAAAAATGTTTTTTTTTTTTTTTTTTTTGAGTGGAGAAATCAGGGAGGTTTAACTCGCTTGTAAGCAGTTGGATGAGCAAGAAATAAATAATTGAGAGAATTATGTCGAGGATATTTATTTGTACCAGACGACTGAATTTGCAAAATGATCAGTTTCGGTCAAGGTTGACCATAGGCGCCGGAACTGGGGGGGGGGGGCAGGGTACTTGCCCCCCTGCATCCAACAGGGGGGGGCAGAGGGGGGCAAAATTTCTTTTTTATTTCATTTATTTTTAAAAATGATATATTTTTACTTTTGAAAAATAAAATCTTCTAAATTAAAAAAAATTAAAAGAGTAAGAAATTCATTTTTTCCAAATTTTTGATAAAATCACTACCAAATTTTTTAAAAGTAAAGAATTAGATTTTCGGATTAACTATGGTTTATTTGTAAAAATTACAACGTTTCGCCACTCATTCTATGGCCTTCTTCAGGTACAATTCAGCCATGATTACAAAGGTTGTTACATCTGTGACAATCTCAATTGAACATGAGTTCAGCTTATTTGAGATTGGCCGAAACGTTGTAATTTTTACAAATAAACCACAGTTAAACCGAAAATCTAATTCTTTTACTAATGATAACAACTGTGAAAGCCTAAACTCCAAAATTAAATTTTTTAAAATTGTGATTTTATTTAAAATTTTAAAGTTTTATAGTAGATTTGTTTTTGTTTTATACTATTTAAACATTAAATTATTTTAATTTTCTAAATAAAATCTTTTTGCCCCCCCCTGATTCAAATTCGTTCCGGCGCCCCTGAGGTTGATCATCATCAGGCCTGTGAACAATATCAAGTGATTCAATGCACAGAGTCAAAAAACACAAAACAATAACAGCTCACAACGAGATGAATAATTGTATACAATAATTTTTTGAAATATAAACTTATTCTAAAGACTATACAATATTACATCCAATCTGAGATTGACAATAAAATCAAGGCAATAATCTTCACAATTATGTTATTTTACTGGAGAGATTGAATAAAAATACTGCAAATAGAATGTTTTTATTCAATCTCTCCAGTAAAATAACTTATAATTGTGAAGATTATTGTCTTGATTTTATTGTCAATCTTAGATTGGATGTAATATTGTATAGTCTTTAGAATAAGTTTATATTTCAAAAAAATATTGTATACAATTATTCATCTCATTGTGAGCTGTTATTGTTTTGTGTTTTTTGACTCTGTGCATTGAATCACTTGATATTGTTTACAGGCCTGATGATGGTCAACCTTGACCGAAACTGATCATTTTGCAAATTCAGTCGACTGGTACAAATAAATATCCTCGACATAATTCTCTCAATTATTTATTTTCTTGCTCATCCAACTGCATACAAGCGAGTAAACCTTCCTGATTTCTCCACTCAACTAATACTCTCGCGCTGTTTCTATTGAATACTTTTCATTTTTTTTTTTTTTTTATTTTTTTTTAATTTATAAAAATATAATCCGCCAAAAGGACCCAGACAAAACGACTGACATCATACCATGGGCGTCCCAGCGAGGGGCAGGGGGGGCGGCTGCCCCCTGGAAGCAAAAAAAAAATTAAACGTTTATAAAGTGGTGAAACGAAACAAAATTGGTGGATAGCGGCGGCGAATGATTATTTTTGTTAGGACTCGAGGGTTTTTAGGCCTTTAATTCGAAGGCTTTTCCCCTCTATATTCAAAAATAGCTATGTCCCAATCTGGACACCATATCCCCCCCCTGGACGACCATGATCTGACCATGCCCCCCCCCCTAGATTTGATCCTGGGTACGCCCAGCATCACACAGTATATGCCTATACTGTATAGTTAGAGCATTTTAGACAAGTAAAATGCACTAATTTCAAAAATTGAAAATTGGTTTGAAAAAAGTAATTAAAAAGATTTATAAATAATCAAACTTTTTTTTGTTATTTAATACATAATATAAATGATTAGGCAACCTTAAAGGAAAATTACATTCACTTGTTATTAGGCCTCTCACTAATTATACTAATTGTTCCGACAAGGTGAGTGTAAAAAAATATATTTAAAGAGAACAAGAGAGAGAGAGAGAGATAGCAACAAAATAAGGAAATACTTCTTTATGATTAATTTAAGAGATTTAACTTTATCAATTTAAAAATATGGTGTGACTTAACGCACAGCAGATTTTTTGGTGTCGAGATATATTTAGTTTCCCTTAGCACCTTAGTTATCAGTAAAGTACTAGTACTTTTTGGCTGATTTTGTTCAAAAAGCTTCGTGTCACGTCCCAGGGGGGGGGCCTAACTTAAATATAAAATTTCAAGCACCTAGCTCAATTGCTTCATGCTTAAAATTGAACACAGACAGACACAGACAGACCATTTTTAGGACCCACTTTGTTTTTTCTTTAAATAAATAAATAAACAAAAACACCTGTTGGTAACTGATAAATTAAAATTGTAATTTTTTCTTTTTTAGGTTTCGTATTTAGGAGTGGACACGTTGATGATGCGCTACCCTCCACTGGTCAAAGACAAATATTTCGATAAGGAGAATCTGGTTTTGCCATATACCGAAGCCTCAGTGCCTTATAAAAAGAAAACATATCGAGGATCCGTCCATAATATGAAGTACAGTACAGCAACATCAATAATATTAATTCTAAATCATACACTAGATGGCATGTTTCGAGTTGTTATTGGTGATGTATCAAGTGTAGTGTATTATTTAAAGTTATATCAATAGTAAAGAAAAAAAGAAGTTTTGCAACCAGCGAAGTTTCAGCCCACGGCTAACGTTTCGGTCCTAGATTAGGGCCATAGCCAGAGCTTCTCAATAAAAAAAAACTTTTCTTTCTTTATTTATTCCCCAAATTAAGAGGTCCAAACTCCCTCAGTAACTTGTATATTTTAGTTTTAAATTACAGTTGATGGATTTTGAAAATTTACTCTAGTTTTTGCAGTTGATCCAAGCATTAGTAAAAATTAAATTTTTATCTGATTTGCAAACTACAGTTTCGGTCATTTAGTTGACCATCATCAGGCCTGAGAAACGAAATCATATTGAAATGTACATGAGGACAATTTTTAATAGTTTTTTTTTTTTTTTTTTTTTTTTTTTTAAACATTCACACTTTTTTCTTATTCACTCTCACATTCACAATTTTTAATAGTTAATTGTACGTTATTATAACGTGAAACAAAATTGGTCCAAACCTAGGACCGAAACGTTAGCCGTAGGTCAATCTCAAAAAAGAAACATTGGCTGCATTCTTCTTGTTTTTTAGGAAGAAAAAATAAAAATATTGAAGTCTCTGCCGATAACAACAAAAAATATTAAATAAAATTTTAAATCATGAAATTAGCGCCCTTCTCAATTCCCTCTTACAAACATAAAACAGTATTTATTTCAAGATAAGGAAATCAATCAAAAAAAAAAAATCAATCAATCAAAAAAATGAAATATTGATATATTTTTGTTATACTTTTCATATAAACATCAACCGAACAGTAAAATTTCCTTATCTTGAAATAATTAATAAAACTGTTCCCCTTTTAATTAAATTAAAGTATAAAAGAGAAT